>OY829523.1:12750201-13053475 GCA_963691665.1 Clepsis dumicolana | reverse complement strand
TTCGAAAGAGCATTATGATTCTGAGTTACATACTATATATCAGATAGCAACAACAAATGGTTATAGTACAGCAATGGTTAATAGTCTGGTTCAAAAGAAGCAGGGACGGATAGTGAATAGCATGCTTTACTCTGCGTTGCCATCTCAGCCTACTAACAAATTTAGATCTAGTATTACTTATGTTGGCCGGTTGTCTGACAAGATTTATAATATTTTAAAATCAAATAACATCAATGTTGCCTTTAAGACTACTAATTCTTTACGTTCTAGACTTTGTAATAACAAAGAAAAGGTGGATAAAGGGAACAGGTCGGGCGTATATAAACTCACTTGTGGCGACTGTAGTCAAGTATACATTGGACAAACCGGTCGAAGCTTTGATACTAGATTTAAAGAGCATGTCTCGTCATATAGGCATGATCATCCAGAGAAATCAAACTTTGCCAAGCATTTATTAGAAACGAATCATTCGTTGTTAGACTCAGATACGTACGAAATTTTACATTATTGTGATAAGGGTTTGCGGCTATCGGTTTTAGAACAATTGGAAATTATTAGGTACAACAACATGGGGTCTATTATTAATGAACAAGTTAATTTGGTTTCTTCGCCTTTGTTACGACTTGGTTCTAATTTTAATAATGTGTCATAGTAATAATGAGAACATGACTTCTCTTTTTACCGTACTCGGTTAAAAATAACGGGGTACCTGGCGTAGATTAAAAATAAAAATAAAAAGGGTAGGGGGGGTTGTTGTTGTGCTTCGTAAATGGCCTCGTGGAGAGTGCCGAAACGCGTCAGCGTTTAGTATAGTGGTGGTGGTGATAGTTGGGTCTGTGTGGCATGTGTTGATTCGTGTAGCAGTGGAGGTGGAGGTGTTGCATGGAAACATACATTTGCCGCACAGATATAACTATTTGTCATTAGTGGTCGCGGGTGAGCAAAGTAATTGTTTTTTAGTTCATAAATATGGACCTCCGCAAAGTAACGCCTGATTCAATAAACTATAACGAGTTTGTATGACGTTTGGAACAGCGCCCGCCCGTGAGCGTATTTGGAACTAAAATTTAGTATGAGATTTCTCGATCTCGATACGATAACCGTAACGTAACGCAGGATTCGACAAGTCGTGCTTAGGGCACAGGGGTGCTGTCGCTTCACGCCGATTTTCAGCGACAGGGTGATACTTCCCTGGACGAGCCGGCTCATTCGTATGGCAGCAAATAGAACAGCCAATACGTAGACCAAGTGCCCAGCACTGGCATAATTAAGGTGATAGTCAAAATAAGGGGTCAATCATTGGAAAGTAGCTGTTGCCCGCGACTTCGTCCGCGTAGATTCCGGTTATCGCTATCCCGCGGGAACTATACAATATTCCCGAATAAAAAGTAGCCTATGTTATTCCTCAATATTCAAACTACCTTCTTAACAAATTTCATCTAGATTCATGCAGTGTTTTTTCCGTTCAAATTCAAATTCAAAATTTTATTCAGCAAATAGGCAGTTGAATGCTCTTTTACACGTCATTTTTTTTGAGTCTACCAGCAGAGATAACAAACATACAGACAGAGAGACAGAGAGACAGAGTTACTTTCGCATTTATAATAATTATTAGTTAGGATTAGGATGTGTAAGGATAAAGGTATGTAAAGTACAGTCGAGTTCTCCAATACCTGTACAGACAACGGTTCATAAATAACTAAACACGTACCTTATGTTACTGGCAATAAGGTTTGTATATTTTTAAACTGTTGACTGTATAGATATTGGAGAACTCGACTGTACATGACACAGAATGTTTACTTGTATATAGGTATAACGATTAAAATAAATTGCGCTATTCATAAATAGCTTATTTAACACGAAACATTACAATAATGAGCTACAGTGCTGACTAAAGTAGGACGAAATGCGGTTTCAAATTTCGTGTCATTGTCAATGTAAATATTTAATGCCTACATAAATGTTTATTACATTTGCAATGAAAGATTAACACTGACTAACGTTTTACATAGGATTTAACCATGACGTGACAATTTAGCTTGCTTGTTATTATATGTAGCTTGTAAGATATTTGTTTCTCAGTGTTTGTCATGGTCCATGGATTATTATTAGACGTAACGAAAACGGAAATTGTTTGCTGGTGATCATGATGCATGTAACGCGTCGAAATATCGGGAGCTCATCAAACCTATAAGGTAATAGCGGTCAATATATCGATTTCATTGTGTCTAATGCAATTAACCGCGAATCATTTTAAACTGTCATGGATTATTATACTAAATATCCACGGAAACAAGAATAAAAATATATTTTATTACACCGGGGGATCGAATCCGGACCCTTGATATTCCGTGCCAAGTGAATTTAGGGATAAAACAGCTGTAACTTGAATGCATAGAGAAACTTTAATGTATATGAAAGGTACACGAAAAGAACGTCTATACATATAGTCACTTTTCCGTAAACGAGATTTTAATTTCAAAATATAGAGCACTCGATAGACTATAAGTTACAGATACAAATATATATGTAACTTGTCTTTTTCATCGCTTCTTATTATTTCAGTATTTAAAGTATGTAAACCGTAATAAAGCTTAAAAATAACAAAATATAAAAAGATTCTCCTATGGGATCATAAGCCATGGTAAGTAAGTAAACATTTTATTGTACAAAAAAAAACAGGATAAAAACGCAATTTATAAAAAATCAAACTCAAGTCATGGTTATCGATTTTTTTTATTTATTTATCCATCGTTTTACGTCTACCGTAGGTATCTAAGATTGAAACGGTTGCAAGATTTGATAATAAATACGTAAGTATGTAAACACTACTAGCTGCTGGCAACATCAAAGTCCCCGAGGCAGGTAACACTCGACGCGCCGATATGAGCGCCGGTCGCAATGCACTAGACAACTAGACTGGACGCAGACCTAGTGGGGGACGCTGGATGTGGCTTCGAATATCAGCCGCTAACCAATATTAAATCTATCTCTTGTTTTGATCTAACACTTTCATCATGTCAGCCGAAAGACGTCCACTGCTGGACGGCGGCCTCCCCCAAGACTCTCCACTCAGACCGGTCTTGTGCGTTCCGCATCCACCGCGATCCCACGATCTTTACCAGGTCGTCGCTCGATCTTGTTGAAGGCCTACTGGCACCTCGTCTCCCTTGTGGACGCCATTCAAGGACCTTCTGACCCCATCGGCTATCAGTCCTGCGAGCAATGTGCCCCGCCCACTGTCACTTAAGTTTCGCAATTATTCGGGGTATGTCGGTAACCTTAGTTCTACTGCGGATATCATCATTTCTAATTCTATCCCGCAGAGAAACCCCGAGCATAGCCTTCGCCATCCCCTCCGACACTAATGGGAAAAAATTTAGAAGAGACGAACTAAAAACTTTCTTTTACACATGAAAATATTGCAAGCATTTTTACGTACAAAAATTTACAGATGCATTGATAGTGGCGCGTAATATGACATCTATTCTTTACTATCGCACCCAAGTACGCTCGCAGTACTGTTTATATCGCGTTGGCCGCCACCTCCATCAAGTCTGCATCTTGCAGTACTGTAGCAATATCTGCAGGCTGCAGTTTTTGGCCACTCCGTCAAGTGGCTTGGCAGCGGCCCAGGCGCGTCCATTACTAGCTCTTAGCGTTGATAAAGATTTGTTATTATTTATTTATAGCACGATCTGAAGGTGTGAGCGGCACTTGAGCGACATCTTTAGCTTTCAATGGTAAGTACAACGTTTACTGTTTAATGATTAAGTACCTTATGGACCTAATTCTTATTACCCTTGCCTAACACAGGTCGGAGCAAGTCGGCCATTGACACTTAATTAATATTTTTTTAAGGACCACTTCGTTGTCCGTGTATCTGTCTGTCTGTCAAGACTTTTCTCTAGAACACGTGGTGGTAGCATGATGAAATTGATATTTTACACTCAGGCTATAAGCCTATAAGCTATCCCTTGAATCTGTAAAAATCAAACTTCTAAGTCAACACCATCAAAAGATACAGTTAAAAACAGGGTATTTCCATACAAATTGAAATGGAATCAAAACCTATAACGTACTTAAAGTTGTCTTTGAAACTTGAAATTTGGTGTGAAGATAGCTCTTATATCCTAACCAATCAGGTAAGTCTGACAATTCAAAATTTTAATGTCTGTCAGTATATTTCAGTGACCAACATAAAATCACCCCTACTACGTACATTTTGCTTAGGAGCAGCACTCAGCGAAAAGCGGGAAAAACCCTCGAGACTTACTTACGAGTACATAATAGTATTCTATGGAACTTGCTAACCATGTAAACAAACCGCCATAATGAAATTGTCTCCGAATAATGAATTTTATCTACACACATATCATAAGTCCTCTATATTGCGTTCAGAAACCGTAGAAAATGACCAGCATTACAGCACGCCGTCGCCTTCTCGCCGACAGCGCCAGCCCCAGCACCTCCTCCACCATCAGCAGTAAAGTAATAGTCATTACGACATCGAATTCGATATCGTAATGACTTTTCGATATCAAATTCGATGTTTCAAATTTGAAAACCAACGTAATTTACAATCATAGTGAAATAAAATGGATCACTCACGCATATAAGTCGAGTTCAGCCCGACATGTATAAATAATAATGTGATATTTTTTTTTACAATAAAAAAAAACTGTTTACGAAACGTCCGCTAGGTATGTTTGTCTATGATTAAAAAAAACAGTCAAATTCGTGACAGGTATGGGTATGATATATGCCTTCGGCTTCTGAACCCATCTTAGAGTACTTATAATATGTGTGTAGATAAAGTAATGTATGCAACTCCAGATAATTAGGCCTCAAAACACTTATTATGTAGCAATTGCATAAACTACTATACTAGGGCGGTTTGTTTACATAGTTAGCAGGTTCCATAGAATGACACTTTACCTACAAATTAGCACGGAACCCTCGGTGCGCGAGTCCGACTCGCACTTAAATAATTAAAATATCATGGGACAATATGACACCAATTGACCTAGTCCCATACTAGGCAAAGCCTGTACTATGTGTACTAGAAAACGAATAAACATACTTATAAGGATAAATACATACTTATGTACATATTAAACATCCAAGACCCGAGAACAAACATTCGTATTCACCATACAAACATCTGCCCCGACCGGGATTTGAACCAGGGACCTCAAGCTTCATAGTCAGGGTCTCTAACCACTAGGCTATTCGGTCGTCTTGACCGGCTTTTAATTGAAAGAAACGCACGCATTTTCGCCCCTTTTAATTGCTGATTCCCATTATTTAGCTCGCACTCGGCCATCCTGGGACCAATTAAGCGCGTGTTGGCTATCCTGAGCGCGTGTCGCTGCATTTTTATGCTAATGCGCAGCGCCGGTGGTCTGCGCGGGCGCAGGCTTCCGATGCACAACGGAGAGTACGTGTACTGTGTTAATGTTGTTGATCTTGTTGTTATTGGAATAAATTTAATAACATATATACTATCGTGAGATTGAATTTATGTTATTATCAACTGACATACGTGAGTGGCCCGTTCATCCATACTATCCATATTAACCATACTTCCATACCTATATTATAAAAGCGAAAGTAACTCTGTCTCTGTTTGTTACCTCTCCACGGAAAAACCGCTGCGCCAATCTAGATGAAACCTGGCAAGAAAATAGTTTGAACATTAAGAAATAATATAGGCTACTTTTTATTCGGGACAATTGTATAGTTCCCGCGGGATAGCGATAACTGAAATCTAAGCCTCTCAAGGAAATATTTGCACGCCTGCATGCAGGCTGAATACACTGGTAAAACCTCATGTAAGACCTTCCTGTACTCTGTAATCTGGCAAATAAATACTTTTGACTTTTTGACTTTTGACTAAGCAGACTAATGCCCTTATTCATAAACGTCACTCAAGCCTCTATTAGCTAAAATAGGTTTTGTCTTCTTCTTACTAGCGGAAATGTCAATGTGACAAAAAGGGACAAACGAACTTTAACGGCATTTTAGTTATGAATAACAGGGTTAGACGCGGGCAACAGCTAGTTTCACTATGAGTAATTTGAAATACTGAACCTTATTGTCACACATTGAACAAGATATTTAGAATTTAAAACGAGCATGGGCAGCCCAGGTAGAGTCTTAAAACATTTTCTTTTTTACTTTAATCCGGCAAAATAGGGTAGGCGATCAATTAAGCCCACGTGTATAAGTATGCGAGCCTTTTAATCTTAGTCCCATTAAAATGTTAAGTCAACACTATCACTAATAGCAACTACAAGTCCCACAAAGCATTTTAAAAAGCCGATTTAACAGCGTTACTCAGCCGTAGATCGTTATCTTATCGTATAAGGCGCGCGCGCAGTCTTGTCGCCACTTCTGCTATTAATTAGTCGCTATAAAATTAAAGTGTTCTGTTCTTTCTTTTATACGTTTAATGCGAAATTCTTGTAGATCGTTTAAGTTCACTGTCGTTGTTAAGTTGACGGATAAGGAACTGGAATAAAATAATACTTATGTGGCAAGATGGCAGCTTTGACAAATTATGCTTTCCCGTTGCAACTCTGAGCCTCTAGCGTTTTTTACGGAGTTGTGATGCCACAGGCAGACAAACAAATAGATGCGCACGTGAAACTTATAACACCCCTTTTTTACGTCGAGGTTTAAAGACTCATTCAGTATCCAATTAATCATTATAATTTTATTGAACTTTTCTCAAAAACTGCCTATTGCGGATATGGTACCCGCGGCCATTTTACGTTTCATTTTTAAACCCCGACGAAAAAGAGGGGTCTTATAAGTTTGACATGTGTATCTGTGTATCTGTCTGTGGCATCATAGCTCTTAAACAGATGGACCGATTCCGGTGCGGTTTTTTCAATCGAAAGCTAGTTTAATCGAGACGGTTCTTAGCTAAGTTTCATTAAAATCGGTTCATCCGTTTTTGAAATATTGAACTTTGAAATGACAATGTCGGGGGTTTTGCAACTTTTCTAAGTTGGTTAGGTTATACGTGTACATATTCAAATTTGTGTAAAAAATCGTTCTAACCAATTTGTAACATACCTACTCTAAGTATAAATTACATCAAAAAACTAACATCAACACGTAGGAACATGGCTCAGCTACCTAATTAGCCAAACGCTAATAGACGACCCGAATAGCGCTGTCAATAATTATAACTGTCAAGCCCAGCTGACACTTGACAGCCCGTTTGTTTCACACCAACCGGTTCTTTCAAATGACGCCCCACCCATTGACGCGTTGCCAAATACTCGAGCGCACGCGTCCGCCAATCACAGAGCGAGTTGCAGATGGCCTAGATTCCGCCAGCCAATGGGAGCGCGGCGAACCTGCGCATAGGCACGATCTCGGTTTAAAATTCATTGATTGTACTAATTGCTGTTTTCTTTGGCAACGATTCGCTGCGGGATTTTGTTGATGAAAAATGCTCGGTCTTTATGATCTGTCTTTTGACGAATTAAAAATTAAATAGCCAATGAGAGTGGGAATCTAGTAGTTTTTTTTATGATTGCGGCTTTTTATTTTCGTGTCAGCTTGCGTTTCGTGTTATTTTTATGGGTCAATTTAAAAAGATATTTATTTGATGACGGGTATTTTATTTTACAGCTTACACTACTGAATTAAAACATGGAAATTGACACAAAGAGAAATAGAAAAAAAAAAGGATAAGGAAAGAAGATTGAGAAGATAGGAAAATATTAGAAGTGAGATAAATACGGTGATGAGTGATTCTTTTGAGATAATAAGGTGCTGGAGGAGAATGAAAGGCATAAGCCTGATGAAACGGATAACCAATAAGGTAGTATTGACAATCAATGAAAATAATCGATTTATTGATTATTTTTGTTTTTATTTTTATGAAACATTCATAGAATGAAATTCAACATACAATGACCATGGTTAAGGAGAAAAAAACGATCCTCAATACTATAGGGAATAATTCAAGAAAATGATTGGAGATTTGATATGACACGAAGACTTCATTCAATCCATTTTAGAAGAAAAAATCGAAGGTAAGAGAGGAAGAGGTCGATCTAGGCGCAGCTATACTATAGGAAATAACTCAAGAAAATTATTGGCCATTTGATACGACACAACGACTTTTTTAGGACCATTTTAGAAGGAAAGAGAGGAAGAGGTCGACCTATTAGACGCAGCTATACACAGCAGACATCTAAAGGAAAAAGCTGGTATCGTGTCGTATCAGGAGGACAAGAATAGAATAGAATAATACTTTATTATGACTCTCTTGGAATGCAAACAAAACAAAAACGCATAATTTCTAAATTTACAAACCAAGTGTGCCAAAAGGATTGCACTCAGCGTGTGCTGTGCTGAAACTCAAGGAACTGGCTTATGGGAGAGATGGTTGGAAAATACTCCGCCGACAAGAGTATAACTCTTAAGTTTTATGATGATGATTACAGAATTTAGTGTGGACGCCAAGCCTTATCAGGTCGGTTTTATCGTAGTGGTCAAGTCAACGTCATTCTACATGGGAACACCCGAAAACTCCGAAAAGTGAAATTCCGAAAGCACCATTAGTCCGAATTTTTATTATTCCTATGCCTATTTTCGGCTAAACGAAAACTTTGGTGTACCTACAGTCAGCAGCAGAAGTAGCAACACCCGAAGTGGTCACAATGATCTGCTCAAGTCCTTATGTCTATAGCAATAGAGCCGTGTTTAGATCATTGTGAACTCGTCGGCTGCTTAGGTACTGCTGCTGACTGTGCCTACATGATTTTGAAAATTATAGGGAGGTTAGGTAAGGTTTGGTTCAACAACTACGACCGAGCTTAGAGTTCGAAATACTGAACTAGGGCTAGTGAAATTAAGTTTAAAATTCTTTGAGCTAACGGAGGGAAACCACTACATAAATCCAAGTTTACACCTGCAAGTAAAATTTTGCAAGTTGCAATACAATGCGTGGCCGTAAAGCGAACTCGTTTGGAGTGGGCGATCGAAGGCCGTAGTGTACTGCAACTTGCACGATTTTTCTTGCAAGCCTAAAGACTAAACTCGGCATAACGTTGGCAGTTGTAAAGGCTAGTGTATGTATAACGAGTATTAATGTTGATGGGGATGTAGTAGCTATTGAATTGGCCACATTGACCTCAGTCACGACCACCGCAACTATTGACAACCGCAAACTGTTTGTCTGTCTATCAATAGCTATCCAGCTACTAAACATTCCGAACATTTGGTAGATTGATAGCGTATTCCATATTGGTATACCAGTAGGTTATTTTTTTTAATTTTAACTTGCACTGTTAGTTAGTTATATGTATATAAATATGTAAGTATATGTTGTCCGCTTCAATATTTGTAAACCATTTTTCGGTCTTCTTGGTACCAGATTGAGTTGATATTTGGCATACTTATGTAAGTCCGGTGACGATACAATAATCTGGTGGTGAACTTCAGGTGGTCTGTCAAGGGTTGTCTCCGCAGAACCATAGTTCATAGAATGAATGGCCGATTCACAGAACTTTCGCTCCCCGATGCATTTTGTGAAAGATTATGTAACTTGTCCTATAAATGTCCTATGCTCTGCGGCAAGTAAAAACATGATTTATGTGAATTTCTCAATCCGCATTAAGTCCGTGGCGTAAAGCCCTCTCATTCTGAGAGGAGGCATGAGCCCAGCAGTGGGATGAAAAACAAGGCGTAAAACAACAAAGATAAGGAGCTGTTAAGACAACATCAATCCTGGCAAAGTTATTTGTGTTACAAGGGGACGAAGTAATATTTTGTTCCTCGAGGAATTCAACATACGCCGCCACGGACCAACCACCCTCTGGACACCAAATGTCACGGCGAACGTTTCCGAAACGCATAATTTGCACCTATAAATCTCTCTAGCCTCGAATCGCGGGTCACTCGAACCATGACAAGCGAGATGACAAGATATGAACCAATCACGATGCACCCCCCCGGCCCGCTCACCGCGGCTTTTTTTTTAACCCCCGACGAAAAAGAGGGGTGTCATAAGTTTGACATGTGTATCTGTGTATCTGTCTGTGGCATCGTAGCTCGTGAATGGATGGATGGCTTTTTTTAATCGAAAGCTAGTTTGATCGAGATGGTTCTTAGCTAAGTTTCATGAAAATCGGTTAGGCCGTTTTTGAGATATTAAACTTTGAAATGACAATGTTGGGGGTTTTTGAACTTTTCTAAGTTGGTTAGGTTATTCGTCACCAGCTATGAGAAAAGCAAAGAAATGAAAAGAAATAAGAATGCACAGTGACTGTTTTTTTTTCAACGCGCATTGGCCCTAAAATCTAACCGGCCAGTAACTTCTTCATACATTACGCGTTCAACGTCTTTGGTGAAATTCTCCTAAGCAAGAATTCAGACCAATCAGAGAAGCTCAAACTACCGTGGGGACGAAATAGAATTTTGTTCCCGGTATCCTCTATAGTCAACTGTCGTTTTGTACGTAACTATTACTGAGCCATCTAGGATCTCATATCTAACTCGATGCCACTGCAGTTCATATAACATTGCAATAATTCGGCGCGCCGCAGCGCCATCTTGCGGTTGCGGTCTATCAGATCTCAACATATACAAAACATGCACAGGTAGAGTTTCGATCGCGTCATCACTGACGCTGGTTTTCCTGAAAGCTACATCATCATCATCAGCCTATTTACATCCCACTGCTGGGCACAGGCCTCTTCTCACAATGAGAGGGCTTGAACTATAGTTCCCACGCGGGCCCAGTGCAGATTGGGTACTTCACAAACACCATTGAATTGCTTCGCAGGAGTGTGCAGGTTTCCTTACGATGTTTTCCTTCACCGAAAAGCTCATGATAAAGAATGTTCCAAAAACTCAATGCGAACCGGTGATCGAACCCACGACCCTCTGAGGGCCGAGCACGACTTTACGAATGCTGCGTAACGTTACGGTTATCGTATCGAGAACGAGAAACCTCATACCAAGGACCATAATGAAATGGACCATAAAACCAAGAGGACTGCCAGTGTCTATACAATGTCGCGTTCCTGTAAAATAAGGAGCCTGCTGTAGTTAGTTTCACTATAGAGAGGTCTATGTACCATTAATTTTGTATGACACTTAGACCTCTGGCTAACACAATAGCGCTATCTATGAACTGAAAGAAAAAACGAATTTAGATGGCGCTGTTGTGTTAGCCAGAGGTCTAAATGTCATACCAAATGAATGGTACAGAGACCCCTCCCTAGTAAAACTAGCTACAGCAGGCTTATTATTTCAAAGGTACGCGACATCGTATAGACACTGGCAGTCCTCTTGGTTTTATGGTCCTTGCCTCATACTAAATATTAGTTCCAAATACGCTCACGGGCGGGCGCTGTTCCAAACGTCATACAAACTCGACAACGTTTACTATTCGATTTTACGTGACGTAGCATTCGTAAAGTCGTGCTCGACCCTCTGTTTTTGAGCTCACAGCTACAATCTCACACTTTTAGAAGTGACTAAGGATAATTCAAACCAGTTTTTGTCTTATTCTTGCGAATGCCAGTTACTTCAATAATGAACCCTTCACTGCCGCTAGACAGCTCTATCACTAACACTGCCCCGCGTGGAATGTCACGCGTGACGCAATTAGGGTCCCGCATAGCGCGGCAGACCCTTCAGTGGGAGAAAAGACGCGCTATTTTTCTTTAATATTATTGCAGAATGCCATAGCATTGGCCAGGATTTGCCCAGTTAAAAACAAGCTCATTCCAAAATGAAATGAGTATGAAATGCATCAAATAAGGTCTGGAAAGAAGATTAAAGATGCTTTGTAACGCTTCTTTTGAATAATCTCTGTCTAAAGACAGATAATGAAAACGTAATGATAAAATCATCAATAAAACAATAGGTGTGCACTTGATTTTTCTTTAAGGTGCTTTGTGCACAACTGTAATAAAAAGAAAAACATAAGTAGGTATACAAAAAAATCTTAAACATGAACACAATAACAAGCAAAAAACAAAAATTAATGCTACCACTGTGCCGAATACAGGGCGCTATACATGTGTCAAAAAATCAAACTACACTTTTCTGACACACGTCAAATTCTAACATTTTACAACTTAGAAAAGTTGGAAAATCCCCGACATTGTCATTTTAAAGCTCAGTATCTCAAAAAGGCTCAACCGATTTTAATTCAACTTAGCTAAGAACCATCTCGCTCGATTAAAGTACCTTTCGATTAAAAAATTGCATCAAAATCGATCCTCCCGTTTAGGAGCTATGATGCCACAGACAGATACCCAGGTCAAACTTATAGCACTCCTCTTTTTGCGTCGAGGTCTAAAAACAAACATAATCAGTCCATAGTTCATAAAAGTAGTGTGTTTAAAAAACGTGTTATAGTAAAACCGCTCAGTTTAATAAGTAAGTGATGTTGCCATGCTCTCTGGCTCACCGTAGGGTTGCACGGTTTACGCGGGGAATAGTTCATTTCATCCCACGTGCAGCGTATTAATTATTCTAGCTGGCAACACTCAACAATAGCTAGGACGTTAATGCTATGATAATAAGGGCCGTTTGGGAACGGCAAAGTTGGTAGACAAGTTATTTTGCGATTTCGGGTATTTTATTACCTACGTGGTGTATTGTATGACAGTTGGATGATTGAAATAACGCAGCTTTACTTCCATCCAGACAGTGATTATATAGACAATTTCACTGGATGGTACGTAGGTCAACTGCAAAAATATGGGTGCATACAACTTACTCAAATATATTTAGTTTCTGTTATGCTGGCAATAAACTTAAATAAGTACTATAGGTAATTGATCTCATGTAGTTACTAAGCTGAGTTTGTCTGTGACTTTTATGTTTAGATGTACAAAACATAATATTTGTTAAAATTGTTGCATGCCGATGAGGCAGAATGCAGAGTTGGAAACTACTATATCTCTTGCTGCTACGCGAAAATGCTCTTAGGAGACCTTTACCAACTTTTTTAATGGATGACAATCGACATGCACAGATTTTTGATAAAATGTACAGTCGGCGAGAAAATCGACACATTTGACTTTTTTTTATAATGCCTATCGGTCCCATTTCTATCAAGGATTAAAATAATCTTTGAGATCAACTAAGGTTAGAGTACTAGAACACTCACAAACCAAAGAAAACTTTTTCCGTACAGGTTGATGTATTCATATTTTTGCAAGTTTGCGCGGATCCACGTCTTTAACTTTGACTGTACCTAACGCAAATTTCACAATTTCTCTTACAAATGTAAATTTGGGCTGGGCTCGGTTTGATTAAACCATTGAGCCAAAAAAACGTGACTATGATATCAGCAATATATCTCTGGCCGTGCACTATCATCACGCCATCAGGCGTTTGGGGGAGCCAGCATCGATTCGCCTTCTTGTAAGCACAGGGGTGATGTGCCGAGGGGAGCCGTTAACGAATATGACACGGACTATTCATAATTGATATTGCGTGCGAGACTGTTTAGCAAAATTATTTTGCTTCTAAGAATAATAATGCAGCCAGTGCCAAAAACAATAAGTTTTCTGCGGAATGCGGGTAGACAGAGCCAAGGCTGAGCAACAATAGTGTCTACCCATTTCGTGAGTCTGCCCGTGATCATGATGCATATAACTGCGTCGAAATATAGGGAGCTCGTCTAATCTGTGAGGTAATCGCGGTCAATGTCCCATTCTCATTATTTGTTATGTTTTAAATAAGTTTTCTGTCAAAAAAAAACATTTTTAATACAAGCTTTTTTGCCAACTGTACTTTTTGTTGCCTGTAAGTACTTGTATTGTCATCCAACTTAAACATGCACGCCAAATTTCAAGTCGATGCTATTAAACGTTAAAGAGATCCTTCCTGCGAAGACGTTCCTGGTCAGGTCACCAGAACTTTACTATCTACCAGCAGGGCATTTGCATATTAATTTTGACACTCGTCACCGGATTGAAATTTCAGTTTTTGTACGACTGTGACAGGTAGCTGTTTCCGATACCAATTGTCAGCTCAAAAATTAATAAACGCGATTGTGATTCCAAGCGATTGGGACAATTAAAGCAGCATAATTATTATTCTATCGTCATTGAACTTATACATAATTATAATTAAAAAAAAATCTCTTAAGTTCCCAATTTTGCATACTCCGGCCCGTACCGGTTTACGATCAGTTTCAAATGATTCGCGGTCAATTGCATTAGACATAATAAAATTGGGAGCTCGTCAAACCTATAAGATAATCACGGTCAATATCCCGTTTTCATTATGTCTAATGACATGATGTAATGTAATGTAATGTAATTTAACGTAATTTAATGTAATATTATTTAGCATGTAAGAAAATTGCAGTGTCCTGACAGGACGTCATGTACCTACTGACATGTTTTTGCTTATAAGACCTACATTGTATCAATGTACATGATAGCAGTAAATAAATATGAAATATGACGAAGTCATCAAATTGTGTGTTAAAAGTCGATCTTTACTCTGTTGCAGCACAACACTAAATAAAATATCAACATGAAATCCGTTTTTGTCCAAAATTTTTAAACAAATGTCAAATGGAACTAACTTAAACTTCTGCGAACAAACTAATCGCTTCAACTCTCAACACGACACATAAATTCCACTAAAAACATATAATCAGTGTATCGGCGATGACAGGGTTACATGTGGCATTTTAATTCCTTTCTAAGCTGAACCTTGTGACGAAAACTATAGGGTTCAATTTGGTTTGTCCGGAAATTGGAATGAGGGATTTTGTAACACCAAAGTAGCTCGATGTTACTAATATCTGTAATTCCTGAAAACTGAAAGAAGATTAGGAGATGAAAAGTGACACCGTGAAAGATTGTTTTTAATATATATATTTTAACACGTCTTGAAGTTTGGTATTACTTAAGACGTTTTTGGAGAGGTGTTTTTTTGGTCTATTAGTCTAATATGTTTTCTTTGGACGTCCCTGCTGAGGGACTACGGGAACACATCGTCATCATCATTACTATAATATTGCTATGTATTTACTACATAATATGTATACTCTACGTCGTAGAGTCAAGAGTCTGCGACTACTTTTACTATATGTAAGACAATTGTTTCATCACAAAACATAGGTATATTTTATAGGTCCATGTGCAATGTCACAGAATATTTAATAGTTACTGGAAAAAGTCAAAAACTGTTTCGAATTCTGAGTCAAAAACATAAAAGGAACTTTTCTTCGTAAAATAAATAGTTCCTTCAGATGAGAGTGAAGATAACAACTAGGTACATGAGGGTTCAAAGATTCGTGAGGGGTTTAGGGCCTAAGGAACTCTTTATTTCACAATTTTAAATTGAGACAGGAGTTTACTAAAAAACTATAGAGCGCCCGCGGCTTCGCCCGCGTGGAATATTATGCTAACGTAAGGAATCTCTATAGCAATAGGAATGTGTTCTCTGGGTAAAAAAGTAATATTTCTAATTAGTCTGTCTGTTTTTTGCTTTTTATGATATCAATAAAAATTTACATAGATATTTTTTTTTTCCGCAGACAACAATGCAGGATAATGAATGGATTTCTTTATCCCTGAACACTGGCTTTTATAACAGATCGCTCGCATTTGGCTAGAAATTCAAACTTGCGATTTAGTTTACTTAGTATACAAAATTTGCACACCCAATAACATATTTTGTCATGTTTTTCGCGTTTCGCAAAGTCTTAGAATCGAATTGCTTTAAAATTCCAGAGAAATATTGCATTGTTTGGGAGAAACGTGTCAAAATGGTGTTGTAGAGCGCCATCCTGCTCTGTCTCGTTTTTTTTATCCCGTTCTGGTTTTTCGCTTTTATATATTACCTATACCGAGAGAACATATTTTCGAATAATCACAGAATTTACTCAGGCAACAATAACTAAACACAAGAACTAAACAATAAACTACAAAAAGAATTAACAATCTCATTTAAAAATGATCTTCAAACTACCACTTTCTAATGGCCTCCAAAAAAACCACCCTCAATTTTCCAGCCAGTGTTTTTCGTCACCAAACCTTCGATCAACACCAAACCAAATTAAAAACAAAACCGCGTTCATAGAACTATTTGTCCGTTATGTTGGTAGCGACGTTTCTGTTTGATATTTAGTGGAATTCGAGATTAATGCCACTCGTCGTTCGAATGTTTGGCGTTTTTCTAATGAAAGATTTAAGTTTATTAAATCTTTACAAAGAATCTTATTTATAGTTGTTATTGAGCTGTTTGTTTACAAGATCTGTCTTTGCTTTGTGTGTTGTTTTTGACATCAAACTAAGCCATTCAAACTGATGGTTATACCTTTAGATTTACATAAAGCGCTTCTTTATTAAGTCGGACAAGTAAAAAAAATTTTTTGTATGTAATTACACTGACGCACTTTTATCAGAGAGTTTGATAAAACAGTGAAATAAAACGGAACACTCACGTATATAAGTCGAGTTTAGCCCGACATGTTTCGGATTAATTTGGTTTGTGTGCGTCTCGCGGCCGCTGGGTCATGCGCTCCCAGAGGAAAGACTACTAATTAGTCCGAAACATGTCGGGCTAAACTCGACTTGTATACGTGAGTAATCCGTTTTATTTCACTATTGTTGAGTCTCACAGTAGTTTCATGTTAAATAGTTATTTAGCCCAAAACCTGCTTTTATACGATTTATACTTTTATTTCCTTTGACATTAGATCGTTCGCGTATTTATTAAGTTGGCAACACCGGCACCGGATGGGCCCAGCGCGGCCGGAAGCGCGCAATTAGCGGCGCACGCGCACTGGGTCAGATGCACACTTGCGCGTGCACATTAGATGAGTCGCTGAGTGCCTCTCAAGATGGAGGATGTGTTTGCGATTGAGCGGGAGTTAAGGAATGATACAGTCATTAATATTACTTTAGCATAGCTTGAACTTGCTAATAGAACCGATGTTTTTAACATGAAACTATCGTGAGACTCAATCATTGTGAATTAAACGTATATAAATCGTGTTTAGCCCGACATGTGTAGGCCTAACTCGTAGTCCTCTGGGAGCGCACGATTTCCAACGGTCATCACCACATTGTTGCTCTATAAAGTATGTAGTGCAGGTCACTATGATTGACCTGGGGGTCAGTCATGAGTTGGGACTCGTGACTGTGAACTGTGCTGACTCATCAGCCATCAGTCTAGTTCTCAAATATCTAGAACGGGACTTCATTTGACCGAACTTAAGTATATTATTATGATGTATGACGTTTGGAACAGCGCCCCTAGTGAACGCATTTGGTACTTAGTTCGTGCTATGACATTCGTTGGTTTTCTCGACGGCGATATGATAACGTTACTACTCGATTCTTGGTCAAAACTCGTGCTCGGGGTACAAACCAGTAAAGGCTCACTTTATGACACAAAGCAGACAGGCGGGAGGCGCCTTTGGCTTATCTGTGCACCACAATTTTTCTGACACAGTTTCACGGGGACGAGGTACACACGTAGGTATCTACAGCAGCACTCGTCGACGATCATGTCAAAATTTGTTACATTCCTACAAACTCAAACTATAACAAATCTGTCACACAATTGCCAAAAACACGCACACAATCAACAGACTCTGTGCATTTTGCACAGACAGACAGAGGGGAAATCGCGCGTTAACGCGTTAAGTTTTATGATGATGATGAATGATTAGTTTTCGTATAATTATCGGATTAGGACCCAGAAAAAAAGATAAATCCTAAACCTAGATTTAAGATCAATATAGTCTGATTCACGAACCGAAAATACTCCGACAATCGCGTCACACGACCCGGCTTCAAAGCTCAAAACCCACGCGAACTGTGCTTTATCACCTTGACATAAGAGTCACAAAATTGCCACATCATCAAAGTGCAATCAAATCAAGTGTGGTGGGAATTTGAACTTTATTTAGAGAGGGTAAGGGTTTGTGGTGATGATTTGCGGCAAATTGCCGAGGCCATAACGTAGCGATAAATGTTTGACGGCTAGTGTATGTGGTTAAGGCGACACTATGCTCCATTTATTTTTATCTACACACATCGTAAGTCCTCTCTTATGCGTTCAGAAACCGTAGGTAATGACGATCATTACGATGATAATTTTCGTCTTCAAAAACCAATACAATTTTAAAAATAGGCCTCAATTTAAAAAAAACCGGACAAGTGCGAGTCGAACTCGCGCACGAGGGTTCCGTATAATGATTTCCTATCATTTCCCTGCTTTTCCCCAGTGTTTTAAGTTGTCCAGTATTAGCAGAGCTCTGTTCCTAAGCAAAATGTACTCAGTGTGGGGTCATTTTATATTGGTCTCTGACATATACAGACAGACATAAAATGTCAAGATTTTGAGAATTTTCTGAGTGCTTGTGCTACGTATAATTATATAATATATAATAAGATATAATATATAATAAGTGTGGGGGCTTCAGGGTCTTCTTCAAAAGAATTATTTATTTAATTTTTACAAAATGATTTATTAAAAAACTTAATTAAAATGTTCACGTGAGTACAAATTTGAGCTGTTATTTGAATTTAGAAAAAGGCCGAAAGAGAAAAGCTCTGGCGGGTGTAGCTACTTTTATACAAAAAAACAGCGCCGCTCGCGGGCGGCAGCGAAACTAAAGTAGTGCCACAAACCACCGCGGGGTGGCTCTGGCTGATGCGTCGACAATAAGAGCTACCTTCATACCAAATTTCAAGTTTCTAGGACAACTGTGCCCTAAGCACGACTTGTCGAATCCTGCGTCACGTAAAATCGAATAGTAAACTATAACGAGTTTGTATGACGTTTGGAACAGCGGCTGCCCGTGAGCGTATTTGGAACTAAAATTTAGTATGAGATTTCTCGATCTCGATACGATAACCGTAACGTAACGCAGGATTCGACAAGTCGTGCTTAGGGCACTGGAAGTTTCCAGTTTCCCTTTAGATTTCCAGAGTAGGTACGGCAATATGAATAGAAAAAACCTTTTTAATGACTGTATTTTTTGATTGCGTTGACTTAGAAGTTTGATTTTTTCACAGCTTCAATTCAATTCAACATTTATTCTACATTTATTCATGACTGCAGGTTTGGATATTTGATATTAATTTCAGCCTGACAATACCTCCACGCTTTCCAGAGAAAAAGGGTCTTGACAGACAGACAGACGGACAACAAAGTGATCCGATTAAGGGTTCCGTTTTTTACTTTAAACGTCAGCAATTTTTATGTAGTTTGAGAGCCTTACTATAGCTATTTGCTGCCGTACGGATGGCCCGGCTCGTCCGGGGAAGTACCACCCTCTCGCAGAAAATCGTCTTGAAGCAACAGAACCCTTATTGCGATTCGTTCGGTCAGTGAGAGTGCCGGAGGCCCCATTTCCTCTATCCCGTTTCCTCCGTAAAGGCCGGCAACGGACTAGTGACTCTCTTGGGGTTGCTGGTTCTCATGGGTGGCGGTGATCGCTTACCATCAGGTAACCCGCTTGCTCGTTTGCCTCCCTCTTTCAATAAAAAAAAAAAAAGGGTCGCATTTCTCAACTAATCGATTTCATCAAAAATAATCACTGAAAACCACATAAATTCCTCCCCTTAACATCCATTTCGGAACATCGTCGTATTATTGCGGCGTACGTCATACAAACGACATGAACGAACACTTTGATCTGCCAACCAACCCAAACACAACCCTATTACCACCACTCAAAACCCACATTCACGCAACAAAAACAAAGGTCTCATTCCAAAATAATTTCCATTTCAGCTTCCATTTCACCATGGCACTTTGAACCTTATTCAATTGTGCCAGAGTTGTTTTTCCTTGTTTACGTAACAGGTTACTACCGGGTGTATTTGACACAAGGATATAATTGGCGCGAAATGGGCTCTCGTATATACTGTTGCTGAAAACGGTGACCAGGGTTACTTGATCCCTGTACATTATAACGTTGTATACTTTAGATGGGTCTTTTTATAGTGGTAGTGCCGTGGTAAACGTACCAGTTATGGTTGAGCTTCGTAGAATATAGAGTCGAGTACTTTAAAGGCGTCTTGGTGTATTGGGGTGGATTTAGATATCCAGTTGTTTGACCCGTGCGACGTATGAAGCAGGGTACGATAGACGGGTCTAAGTTATAGTAGTCTTGGACTTCATGATATACCAGTTAAGGTTGAGCCCTGTCGTGTACCAAACGGAGTATTTCAGAGAGGTCTTTGTTATGGTGATTTAGTGGAACTAACAAGTTGGTTGACCCCTGCAGAGTATGAAGCGGGGTTATATGTAGGGGTCTAGATGTATTGGTGAATCAAATGTAATAACCAATAAAATATGCCGTCTGTCTGCGAAGATTTGAAGCTTACCGATTCGGAAAACTTTGATGGTTCAACGGATATTTCGTGTTACAATTCTGTGCTTGATCGACTACTTCTAACTAGTTCGCTTGACGGCCCCAAAATGTATTGCAACTTACATGATTTTTCTTATAGCGTAAATTAACAATGACTGTTGCAATTACAGATGTAAGTAAGTAAGTAAGTAAGTAAACGCTTTATTGTACAGAAAATACAGAAATAAATACAGGTTACCAACAGTGAGATACGGTACAAAGGCGGACTTATCTCTATAAGGGATCTCCATAGATAGATGTTTTAATGTAGGTAGGGTAAATCACCCTCCTCTCCTGTAACTAGCCACCTTGCCAATATAATCTGTATGAGAATGGCTGTTCTTTTTTTTTAGTGAAAGAGAGAGGCACAGCCAAGCGTGTCACCCGGTAAGTGATCACCGCCACCCATGAGAACCAGCGAACCCAAGAGTCACTAGTCTCCCGGGCTTTAAGGAGGTAAAGGGGTAGAGGAAACGCGGGGATCGGGGGTATAATGATTTAATTAAAATGTATAGATTCGAAACTGGTAGGGAGCATCTGAAAGTACCTATCCATACTCAGTATCGTCATAACTAAGTTTTGGGCCCTGGCCATGGAGAAACTGGATGAATGATATTTTCAGCTGGATGAATGATATTTTCTAAAGTGGCCAGTTACTTTCAATTTACCCTACTTAATGTACACTAAACTTGTTCCTTTTTCATTTCTTCTAGAATCCTAAAAGATCGTCACAAGGTAATGATTAGAAGTAATAACCATCGTTTATGAGTACGAAAATTACTCACGCAATTCTTACTAGCCGCCAGATTAAACTAAAAGAAACAAGAATAATTTAAAATGCCCAATAAATCCACCTTTCATGTTCCGATGCAAGAAAAAGAAAAGTTAATGCTCCCATCAAAACACAAAGACGATGCAAGGATCGCTCATTAAGCTCTCAAGAGGCTCTTCTATCTCCCTCACTCATCAACATTTCAAATAAGAATGGAAGAGACAAAACATCGCAGACAGATTCAAAATTAATTGAGCCGATTTGATTTACGATTTTGTATTTTATTTTCCACTGCTTAAGGTATGTTTTTAAGGAGGGGTCGTATTGAATAATTTTTATGACTTTATTTGTTAAAGCAGTAAATGAAATTAGTGTAGGGTTAATTTGTCTTAACTGCGATAATTAACGCATGAATCGACGTCCTACCTAGGATTGACGTAAACCAATTTTGATGAATTTTGGTACAGGGATAGATGGGACTTTGGAGAAAGACATAGGCTATTTTTCATCCCGAAAGGATAGCGATAACTGAAAACTAACAGCCATTCCCAGTACCTATTCAATCTATCTCTTGTTTGAGCTACATCATTTATAAATCTATCTTCAATTTTGCAGTCTCAGTAACCTTAGTGTCTTTAGGCAATCCAATCTCTGCTTGCTGCGTGCTATTCTGTCGATGGGAGATTCCACTTCTTTGATAAAGGATTTCTTATTTCACAATTTTATGTTTACAAAAACTACCAAACCAATTTGAATACAATTTGTATGGAACCACCTCTAAAATAACCCAAAAAAATAATCATCAAAATCAATTAATAATTGACGGGTACTCGTAATCATGTAACAAACATTAAAAAAACATACAGTCGAATTGAGAATCTCGCCCTCCTTTGAAGTCGGCTAAAAAGTATCCACCTTTCCATAGCAACTGTATAGAACCGACCCTACATTTGTCACATAATCTTGCACATCTTGTACGTGTGGTAGCGGAGTGGAGGAGTGGTTGAATCAGACCATAAAGTTAGTGCCTTAAACGCTTTTATAGTCGTATCAAAGACTGCCAGTAGAATAAAACCCGTAAACAATAACCTCTTAAAGTGACAGGTTTATTCTCTTTATGGTTCCCTTATTAAGGACCGATTTAACCCATTACTCGTTCATAAACCGTTCATCATACTGTTTTGTAGCTGTCTCGCTCCGGCACAGGTGAAAGGGTATTTTCTATCTCGCTTGATATGCTTTATGAGATTCCAAAGTGAAGGGAGTGTTTTTGATGTAGGGGTGGGGAGTGTGTCGATAAAAATAATATTTATTTTGTAGCAGCGAATCACTTTTGTGGACAATGATATTACCTGTATTCTGAGAATATTACATAATTATAAAAAGAGGTAGACATGTCATCAATACGCCGAAAATGAAGCGCAGAAAAGGCTACAAATTGTAGCCTCTTTGGCCACAATCTCTCGCAAATAAGGTCCAAGGGTCACACTGACATTTCTGTTAGTAAAGAAAAGACAAAATCTGTTTTAACTAATGGAGGCTTGAGTGACGCTTATGAATAATGGCATTAATATATAAATATGTGTTTATCTATAAATTATAAGTATGATTATCCGTTGTCTAGTACGCATAACACAAGCTCTGCTTAATTTGGAAATAGGTCAATTGGTGTCAATTGTCTCATGATATTTATTTATGTTATGAACTAAAAACAATTACTTTGCTCACCCGCGACCACTAATGACAAATAGTTATATCTGTGCGGCAAATGTATGTTTCCATGCAACACCTCCGCCTCCACTGCTACACGAATCAACACATGCGACACAGACCCAACTATCACCACCACCACTAAACTAAACGCTGACGCGTTTCGGCACTCTCCACGAGGCCTTTTACGAAGCACAACAACAACCGCTCAACATGCCACCACTTCCACTACTGACATATGTAAACCATGTACTCAACTTAGTTAATGACAAAACCAACGTACCCACTAATATTTTATAAATTCCAAACTACCCTTTTATGTAAGTCCTAAACTACCCTTTTTTATGAAATGAATTCCAAACTACCCTTTTTATTTTTATTTTTAATTTACGCCAGGTACCCCGTTATTTTTAACCGAGTACGGTAAAATCGAGAAGTCATGTTCTCATTATTACTATGACACATTATTAAAATTAGAACCAAGTCGTAACAAAGGCGAAGAAACCAAATTAACTTGTTCAAAGCGCTTAGTTGATGCAACTTGTGACCAAAGGGCTGGCAGTTTTCTCTCTCAAAGAATCAGCATCGCTATTCAGCGAGGCAACGCTGCCAGCCTTTTGGGCACTATGCCACGGGGGCCTTATTTAGATTTAATTTAGTTTTAAGTTGTAGTTTATTTAGTTTAAGCTTAGATTTAATGTCATTGTAAATTGCTTTTATTATATTTAACTTGTTCATTAAAAATAGACCCCATGTTGTTGTTCCTAATTATTTCCAATTGTTCTAAAACCGATAGCCGCAAACCCTTATCACAATAATGTAAAATTTCGTACGTATCTGAGTCTAACAACGAATGATTCGTTTCTAATAAATGCTTGGCAAAGTTTGATTTCTCTGGATGATCATGCCTATATGACGAGAACCAGATTCAAACCTGGATAGTTCTATACATTTTTACCCAACTATATAAAACTGGGTTTAGTTTTTCGCTGAAAGAGGACGTAACCACTACCGATATTGTTAAAGATACATACGTAGATCCCTTAAAGGATTAAGTTTGCCTTTGTACATGTAAGCATTTTATTGTCTGTCACATGTGTTTGTTTTTTGTTTTGTACGATAAATTATTTTCTCACATATTTTCAAATCATCATCATCGTCACCCTATTTACGTCCCACTCCTGGACACAGGATTCTTCTCGCAATGAGAGGGCATGGGTACGGATTGGGAACTTCACAAACTTGAATAGCTTCATAGGAGTGTGTAGGTTTCCTCGCGATGTTTTCCTTCACCGAAAAGCTCATGATTTAAAAAACCTTACTTATACTTTCAAATAATTTTGATGAAATAAGCTTCATAGACAACGCGCCCCATCACTACTCAACTTAAGAGCTCAACCACAACCGTTTCAATTAATCAAACCGTTTCCCTTTCAATGTCAACTTTATTTCAAAGCATTAAGCGAAACAAACCATTTCGACAGCCGCAAATTGTAAACGTGTAAAACGGATTCTGATTTTATTTTATCGTTTGTGAATGTCCCTTGTTCCCTTGCCCCAGGGTAAATTCCCCGCGGGGGTAAATGTCCACTTGTACCCCGAAATGGGGGGTAAATTTAGCCCGGAGCACGAACATATAAATTCGGGATGCAAATGCTAATTGTTTTCCGCTTTGATTTTTATTCTTTTGTTTTCGTTTTACGATTTTGACTCGAGTTACTTAATTGAGGCGACAACTTGACAACTTTCATTTTAATTGGCCCCAAATCCGTCATTAGCGGATTTTTTATACTGGCCAATAAAGATTAACTTTAAGGCATAATTAATTACGTAACTAATAACCACTCTCATAAAATAGTTCTGCAAACATTCGTCTAAATATCTATCCACGGAAACATTGCAATTTTTACGTACAAAAAGTAGCCTATCCTTATCCTCAATACTTAGGTAGTGTTGTTGACTGATGTCAAAATAAAATCATTTCACATTTTCACTTATCAAGCTTCCGAAAATACTTAAAAAACCGATGCCTTTCTTATTACTGCAATTAAAACGATTTTGAATTTAACTAAAACTAACAAAAGGAGGCAGTCTGATCACTGAAAATTATGACGTCATAGTTTTCTGTAATTCAATACAAACTTCATAGGTACTAACGGATCCGATCAAATCCTTTTGACAGTTCGAAATAAGTTGCTGATTTGACCAAGAGGCAACATCCCTATAGTCAAACTATCTTACGCTATCTTATTATCTTGCCTGGTAGAGATCGCTATGCATAAGGCCGCCCATTGCTACCTTGCATTTTCCTTGTACCTCTTTTTCTGTTTTGTTTGTTATGTGGTGTTCAATAAGGAATTATTGTTTGTATTGTATTGCACTTATATCTTCATGGCTTTCATTAAAATTATGTTATTTTATTAGTTTTGCCCTGAAGAGATAACAAACAGATAAATATAGTCACCATACTTGTTACTCCGGGAAACAATATACCCCATGTCACTCCCACTATTGAGACGAATCTAAAGACACCTCATACGTTAAAATTCGCCTAACGGCTTAGGCGTAGAGCGTGCTAAATAATTAGACACACATACATTACATACGCTCGAAAAACATAACCCTCATTCGGCAGTCGGTTCAAAATTCAAAATTCAAAATTTTATTCAGCAAATGGGCAGTTGAATGCTCTTTTACACGTCATTTTTTTTTAGTCTACCAGCGCTTTCGGAAAGACCATGATTGCCAAGAAGAATGCGCCGCAAGAAACTTGGCACAAAATATTTTTTTCTAAATACAAGTTACATTAGCTCTTACAATACGTAACCACAGATAAATTACACAAAGAACCTCACTCTATCATTAAAAAAATAAGAGAGAAAAAAAATACCCTATTTTAGAAACAAAAAAGTATCTACCCACTCTTTGGTGACTCTCGGTTCAATACTACGTCTCAAAGTCGTACCAATACTCCAAGTATGCTCTGATGAATCGTTTTCGTAAAATAATATTAGTAGGAATGGATAAATCAACCAATTGATATAGTACGCATCAGACGTAGATCAATAATCATTTGGAATTAGGTATCTTTCCGCTGTGTCGACTCCGTTTGGTGACAATGACACTGAGTTATGTATAGACGCGACATAACGCTTAGTAAGCGATCGGGGCGCAAGGTAGATAGGGAAGCAGAAGAGGTGAGATATATACAAGCCCCTATTTCTGGTGAAATATAAATGTCATTAGACAATGAAAACGGGATATTGACTGCGATTACCTTATAGATCAATATTCCGTTTTCATTACGTCTAACGCAATTAACCGTGAATCATTTAAAACTGTCTACAAATGTCAGTTTTCAATGACAATTCGGTGTTACTATTGTTTTAGCGCGCTTCATATTGCCAAAGAAATGTAGTTCAAATTGTCATTGTAAACTGACAATTGTAAAGTTGGTGAAACAGGGGCCTGGAGTGCCATTTTGATTGACAGTTTTAAATGATTCGCGGTTAATTGCATTAAACATAATGAAAACGGCATATTGACCGCGATTACCTTATATCGAAAGCTCATCGAACTTATAAGGTAATCTCGGTCAATATCTCGTTTTCATTACATTTAATACCATTTTGTTTTTTTTTATTGCGTCACTTTTTGAGCTATTGTATTTGACGTAGAAATATTAAGATGAATTTAATTTGACGACCGAATAGCCTAGTGGTTAGAGACCCTGACTATGAAGCTTGAGGTCCCGGGTTCGAATCCCGGTCGGGGCAGATGTTTGTATGATGAATACGAATGTTTGTTCTCGGGTCTTGGATGTTTAATATGTATATAAGTACATATACACTTATCTATATAATTATCCGTTGTCTAGTACCCATAGTACAGGCTTTGCCTAGTTTGGGACTAGGTCAATTGGTGTCAATTTGTCCCATGATATTTATTTATTTATTTATTTTATTAATAATTAATCTAATTTGAAGCATTCAGACAGTACAGCTCTAAGCATTTTAGGTTAGGAATTAAATTACAAATATTCTCGATCGACGTCACGTAGCATTCAGATACTCGTGCTCGGGCCTCAGCACGTGAAAAACGGGGTCTCAATTTCAATTACCCTACTGCCACACTCCGCCCTGCGCCAAACCCGTCGGGTTTTTAATAGCGTTTTTAAATGTCAGCAGAGGGATCGCTTAATGTGATAAGACACGGTTGAGCGGCGCGATGGATTGCGAGGCGCGCGCAATAACGATTTTAAGGAAATTAATAATGGCGAAAAGGAATTGTGACTGAATCGGAGCGTTCTCGATTGAAGCGTTTTGGGAAGCTGGGGGTAGGGTTGCCAGATCGAAATATCTAAATATCTGGAGAACATTTCGGAAGTTCGCGATTTTTTTTATTCGACGAGAAAGGCGTGAGTCACCTGATGGTAAGTGATCACCACTGCCCATAGACACCCGCAGCCCCGGGGGGTTCACAGACGCGTTGCCAACCTAGAGAGCTAAGATGAAATGGCTCTTATGCCCGTAATTACACCGGCTATCTTACTCTCCACACCGGTACACAAACAGTGCAGGCACTGCTGCTTAGTAGGATTAGCGAGTAAGATGGCGGTAGCGATCCGGACGGACCTTGCACAAGGTCCTACCACCCGCGATTTCGGGGTTGTTGTTTGGAGGAATGAAAATTTATGAGTCAACATTTTACTCCGCGTGTTTCTACCATTCGAAATGTTTTTGTGGTAGAACACGACACTAAGCATTTTTGTTGGAGATATTCTTATTTGTCGGGAGTCTGGATCTGGACATCATGTTATGAAATGTCGGGAGAACCCAGACGATTCCCGACTATCTGGCAACCCTGGCTGGAGGGTGTTTTATAAATTTAACTAGGGTAGAAATGACGTTAAAGTAATGTTGTGTTGTCGTGTTAAACTCGTATGGATGGAAAGGACCTAAGTTTTTATATGAAACTAGCTTATGCCCGGCGGCTTTGCCCCCGTGAAATATTTCTGCTTATGGGCTAGTTCCCTATCCCGTAGGAATTTCGAAAAATCCCTCCTTAGTGCACCTCTAGGAAACTCAAGGTATATGTTTGCCAAATTTCAAGTCTCTAGGTCCAGTGGTTTAGGCTGTGCGTTGTCTGTCAGTCAGTCAGTCAGTCACGGTACTGTTTTATAGGTATAGACTACGAATCATGAGTTACAAGGTAAAATGTAAAACAAAATTTTTTTATACATTTTTATAACAAAACAATACATACCTATATGTGGCGGTCTTGTTCCAAGTGTTCCAACTACCTAGACAGTTTCACATAATTTACCTGCGAAGAAAACAGTTCTAACACCGGAGTTTAAAATATAACAGGTGTACGGAAACACCTTCCTCGGAAATACATCATTTATTTATTTGAAACCGTCTTCGAAATTCAATGCGGTGAATTATGAAATTTACATTCTTAAAATAAAAGAACACAATGTTTTTACTGTCCCAACTAAATAAAAAACTAAGCGAAATAAACTACAGCGTTTATTATCCCAGCTCACCAGTAAAAAAACCGTTTTATTTGTAATAAAATAACTCTATAAATATTTGAAATCCGTCGACAAATCACAGCAAAAGAATACTTGAACAATAAATGGGCCTTTGAAATAATAGAGCCAACATCACTAATTTATGAGATCGAATTGACTCGACGTTAAAGCTATGAGTTTAGAGATCCGTGGGTAGACGTTAATTTATACTAGAACCTAGAACCAGTGCCCTAAGTGTAATCAAAAAGCACAAAAATACGTCTCGATCGCGTTTGCGTTAAAGTCAAATAATATGAGAATTGTTAAACGCGAACGCGATCGAGACGTATTTCTTGGCCTGGTCAGCGATTACACTAGACGCTCTGATTGTGAATTGTTATTAGCGGGGTCTCAGAACTTTGCGAGGTGCCTTTTGAGGCACAGTTTTGTTTGCTTCGGTTTCAACAATTCTGGTAAAAGTGGTTTCGTGATTATCTCACTGAATGGACACATAAAGTACCTAAATTGGATTTAAATTGTATTAATCATTGTGCTACTGTTATGTCGTCAATCTTATGTTATGAGTTATACGCACATGTGAGCACGACCGACTGACAGTGAGTCAAAGCCAGTCACCATCCTTTAATGCTAGTCGTAATCGTAATCACGTAATATTTTGGATTTGGATGGTGAGATCAAGAATAAGCACCCGTCTATTCAAACTGTTAAATTTTCCATTCAGAGCTCTCTCCAATACCAAAATATATCGTAGTAGGCCTTAAGCTTTTCAGGGCAACATTCCGTCACCCTTACCAAAATCGGCACAGCGCCATCTATGCGATTAATATGGGAATTATTGAATTCCAATACATTTATCTAGTATTATCATGATACTCGGGACTTAATCGCGTAAAAAACTGTTTTTTTTTTGTTTATGTTTTCTTTTTTTAGTCTCTCCGAGACCATGGACGCAACAACGCGTCCGAAACGTCGAGGTATTTAAATTCAAATTTAAATATAAAAGTATCATGATAATGTGTGAAAATCGCGAAAGTTTAAATCTTTATTATCTAGTATTTTTTGTATTATTGAGTTTTATGTGTATGTTATTTTCTATGTGTAGTTAGAATTTTCCAGCGCTTTGAAGTGTTACTATCATGCCGTGTAATTCTTTGATTAATAAACTGAAATAAATAAGAATTGTCCGACTGAGACGTAATGTATAAACTTCAACGCCATGGACATCGGGTTAGCGCTTGAACACCTCCGAACCAAAAGACCAAAAAGCTTTTGCAAAAAGACCACTAATCGAGCGTCAGTCAGTCTTAGTTTGGTCGAACGACAGCGCTATGACGTACGGCTCTCATCGAAAAATGCCGTGTTGTATGTACTGGGACACATTTTGTACTAGACCCAAAGTACTGTGAAGAGGCCGCTCATTGTTTGGTGATTGTGTTCGTTGATTTTAAAATACGAATGCAAAGTGTCTAAAAAGACAAAAAAAAATGAGCGACACTCCGTCACCGGCTTTCATACGAAAAGTCGTGTATCCGTTTTTATTGAAGAAAAAAATAAAAGTAATTTAAAACACAAGTTTAGTGTCTTCCCTCTTATTACGCCTCTCGCAGCTTGAGCCACTAGGGCTACACTCACCCAACGGCCGTGCTTAAATAGGCACCAGCTCACAGTACGTGGTGTTAGTATGTCAATGTAAAAACTGCAAATTCCATTTGGGATAGAGTCTTACGGCCCTAATCATAAACGTCGCTTAAGCCTCCGTTATCTAAAATAGGTTTTGTCTTCTTCTTACTAACGGAAATGTCAATGTGACAGAAAGGAACAAACGAACTTTAACGGCATTTTAGTTAAAATAGTTGATGAATTACTGCGTAATTTTTATAGAACAATTATGATTAAAAACAAACGGAATACGGCCTACGGAATCCTCTGCCGCTCCAGAGCCGCCATTTTGTTCGTTTTTTAGCCACCCAGCGGAGGATAATTTAAATTAATATGTTTGGTTAATAGCCGACAGCCTTCCGGTTCGTTAGCTTTCCTTTTGTCACTATGCATTAACATTTTGAGGTTATAATTAAACTGTATGAAGGTGCGTGTTTTTTTTTGCCAGTGGCAGCGGTGTCGGTAGTGTGCAGACATCTTACATTGGAAAACCGCAAAAAGTGTTACTTCTATTCGAAGGTAAGGTTACTTTATAATAATTATTTTTAAACGACTTCGAAACAAGGAGAAGGTTCTCAATTCGTCGGGAAGTTTTTTTTTATTTATATATATTGGAAGAGTTAAATTGTAACTTATTTTTAGAAAAAACACTTTGTGCCAAGTTTCTTGCGGTGCATTCTTCTTAACAGTAATGGTCTTTCCGAAAGCGCTGGTAAACTAAAAAATTACGTCTAAAAGAGACTACTTACTGAATACACTTTTTATTTTCACATTTACAGAGCTAATCTTTTCCACGGTGGTAAGCGAATCAGTTTCTTCGACAGTAAGTACAGCTACACTGGCAACACCATTAGACAGGCAATTTGTTATGATTTGAAAATAAAGTCTTGGCTTAAGGTCTAGTAGCCAGGCCATAGAATTAAAAAAAATGTTATGACGTAACGGATGGCACGTATTGGGAGCGCGCCGTGTCTGTGGGCTAATGGGCGGCGTCTTTTGATGCCCACTACGAGTATGGGCCAGCGCAGGCTCCCGCCGACCGAGGCCACTTTAAATTAAAGATTTGACGATTTAATCTTTGTCGTTTCATAATTAATTTAACGTTATAGATAATTCCTTGATAATGAAGGCCATAGCGAGTCAAATATCCGCTGTAACCGCTAGTGTCGAGTGAGGACCATCTGTAATTTCCCACCAATGAGAGAGAAGCACTGGCCTATCATTGGAGGAAATGGACAGCAATCCTAGCGGATTTTCGGCTCGCGCGACAGCCCTCATTCTTTGTCTTGGGGTACGTTAGATGGACCTATGTCCATCAGTGGACTGGTGTGGGCTGATGATGATGATGATGATGACGATAGATAATACAGTTTTTATGGGAACCAGGTTTTCTCACAACACTATTGTGGTGTGGTAATCGGTCATAATCATAAGTCATAAGAACTTTACACCAAAAAAAAATATGCTTTGTTTCGAGTGCTGTCAAAAAGTCAAAATAGCTTTAAAGTAAGTAGCTTTTTATGACTTGAACTAGATTTAAATTAGTGCGAGCTGACCGGTTAATAATCAAAACTAAGCTTCATTAATATCGTAAAGCAGGCCACACCTCTTCCCACATATAATTTATTTTATTTTCATACTTATATCTACTTACTCATGGCACGAATGAGTCTGTCATACCACTTTTATTTATTACACTACTTAAAACTCTTAAACAAACTACCACACTACTACCAGCTTTCATAACGAACCATTTATTTTTTCACCCTGGCAACCCCCAGTCACTTAATTATGTGTTGTCAGCCCTAAATTAGACGCGAAGGGCGGGTATTTCGGTGCGCTCGGTTGGTCTAATCATTGTTTTTTTAAGGAACTAATAGGGTAAGTATAAATAATACGTCAAAAGATAGTTTAGTGGTGGAGGAAATAGTCATCGTTCGTGTTTAGTTTTGATAGAAGCTTCAATAAAAGGCAATAATTACGCAGTTTGGCTGCTTTATTGTGAAAACACAATAGAACACGTATATATCAGGTAGCCATCACTAACAGGAAGAAACAAGCGAGTAAAGTGTCACAACCATAAACAAGGCTTCCCATAGACTTTATTGCAACACTTAACAAGTTTTAATCGATTTCAAGAATAAATTCTAATGTTATAAACACTATAATAAATCTACATTTAACACAACACTTAATGAAAACAATTGTAGGCCTTCAATGTATCTAACAAAATACATACGAATCAAAATTCACCCTTTCAAAATATTCGCTCAAGTACCAATAAGATATGAAATAATATTGCTCGTTCATATAAAATGATATCACTTGGCAATATCAAAATCACCAACTTACCATTACCGTCAGTTCGTAACACCTTGAACTTTATTACAAACGACAACGGTTCAAGATTGAGTAAAAATTGTATACGAAGAGCAATAAGACGTTCTTTCATAATACATTGACGGAGCTTCACAGTTCGTAACAGAAAAATAGCTGCTTTACTATTTTTAGACTCTATTTTCGTATAGAAAAAGTCGATAATGCCACGGTAATTTGTGTCACTTACGTTTTTTATTTTTCTCGCGATTTTCGGTAGCCTGGCAACACTGGGTGCTCATTCGCGATTCTATTACGACTAATGTAATAGAGATTTGTATTTTATTGAAAGCAACTTAAGATTGGTATTTGTTTAGGGTTGTTATCGATTTTGTAATAATGTAAGTGTAATTTTTTTGATTTAGTTTGTGTGCTGTAATTGGTTTGCAGTAGACATTTTTATAGTGACGTTATTGTCTCAGTATTTTATTTACGACCGACTACTGGGCTCATGCCTCCTTTCAGAGTGAGAGGGCTTTACGCCACGGACTTAATGCGGATTGAGAACTTCACATAAACCATGTTTTTACTTACCGCAGAGCATAGGACATTTATAGGACAAGTTACATAATCTTTCACAAAATGCATCGGGGAGCGAAAGTTCTGTGAATCGGCCATTCATTCGTAGAACTTCACTTACTTATTTCTTTAATAATATTTATGATGTAAAAAGCCGTGATAGCCTAGTGGTTTGACCTATGGCTTCTCAAGCAGAGGGTCGTGGGTTTAAACCCCTGCTCGCACCTCATGAGTTTTGCGGAATTTATGTGCGAAATTACTACTGTAATTTACTATGAGCTTTTCGGTGAAGGAAAACATCGTGAGGAAACCTGCACACTCCTGCGAAGCAATTCAATGATGTGAGCGAAGTTCCCAACCCGCACTGGGTCCGCGTGGGAACTAGCCCAAGCCCTCTCATTCTGAGAGGAGGCCTGTGCTCAACAGTGGGACGTAAAAAATGGCTGCTGCTGATGATTTAAAATAGCAATATTAAAGAACTTATTTACGGAAGAATAAATAAAGCATGAACATTAATTGTATGAAGACATAAACCCTTCAGACACGGCGGTTAAGCAAACACGATTAAGTGATACAAAAAAGTCCTATCATCAACATAATAATATTACTAATACTCCTAATTTAGACTTTATTTACCAAAATAAAGAGTTGACATTTAAAACTGAAACGAGTGACTAATGACTTTATTAAAAGAGCTTATAGGTATTGTGACTATAATTCCAATATGTGCTTTAAAAGCGGACGTTAAGGATTAAATTGGAAATGTTAGAAATATGATGAAGTATTTGCGCAGGATTAAAAGATCTAGAAAACGAGAGCGCATGTAAAGCTTTAGCTACGTTTTAAAGTCATATACTTAGTTAAATAAAGTTTCGTGATTTTTTGTTATTTATAAAACATTTTTATGTATTATCAAAGACAAACAATAAAACCAAGAAGATTGGAAATTCGATTTAATGCATTCATAAACCAAATAATTAACTTTGACAAAGTCGAGTAAGATGCTACAGGTGTTTCAAATCTGACGTGCGCTCCAAAACAAATCAAACGACACTTTTTTGACACACGTCAAATTCTAACATTTTACAGCTTAGAAAAGTTGGGAAACCCCTGATATTTCCATTTCAACTTTGAAACTAGACTTCTAATATTTAAAACACAGCTGACCCGATTTTAATGAAACTTAGCTAAGAACCATCTCGACTAAACTAGCTTTCGATTAAAAAACAGTGTCTGAATTGATTCATCCATTTACTACGATACCACAGACAGATACACAGAACACACGTTTTTTTTTGTGTCGGGAATTAAAAATCAAACGACACTTTTCTGTCACACGTCAAACTAAATTATAATATTCGTATGAATACCTACTTATTCAAATTCATTCACATTGTATGAATATCTCGGTAACTATTATCCCATCCCATAGGGAATAAACCTAAGTAAGGCAAATGTCCTGACCTAATTGTTGACACCTTCATGTCATAGCAACAGAGATGACAGACGGGTGTCAACCACCGGGCATTAATGTGTCAAGCATTGGGACGTTTACACGAATCAGTACAAACCTGCACCCTCCCCAGATCTATTATAAAATTAACAAGTCGTTATAAAAATAGCGTGCCCTGTAAAAAGTGTCAGGAGAACTGTGGCTACACCAACACAGATGTGTGTAAACCGCATCAATGAGTGTGGCAAAGAATGAAAAATATAGTATAGAAGAGAACGCACGATTATTTGTTACCTTGTTTAATTATAAATCATGCTTTACCAAACCGAAAAAGATAGCATAACACGTAATATTTTTAAAAACAAAGCTAAATCGTATAATAATTGGTAACATTGTGGAAATTTATTATAAAGACTGCATGTGCACTGTATAAATTGTCATTATATCTATTGACTACTGCGAAACCTAATACTTGTACTTTTAGCTATAGAAATTGTCTTGTTGTAAGTGAAATTATCTTTAGACATTGTTTTTAACACCCGACGCAAAAAGAGGTGTGTTTGTTTGACCTGTGTTTGTGTATGGGTGTATCTGTCTGTGGCATCATAGGTCACAAATAGATTAAAAGATCTTGATGCGGTTTATTTTTCATTTGCAATCTATCTAATCTATCGTCTGACGTAATCGAGTACTTTATCAAGAAATTTATATGACGGTTGGAACAATGCCCGCCCGTGAGCGTATTTGGACCTAATATTCGTTTTTTTTTTGCAATAAAAAGATCACGAAATGTTTTCAAAAACGAGCTGGCGACCTCGCGAGGTTTACAGCTCACAGTAACACAATCAATAGCCGACCACATTAATAGACAAAAAAAGGTAAACTTGAGACAGAGACATGACAGGTCTTAATTTTAACACCTCGTACTCTTTGCCGCCGCCTGGGAGACAAAAACGCACTTAACAAATGACATATGGTGAGAACGGTCGCGTACAGGGTGGTCGAGGTGCGAACTAATTTAGTTAAGTACTTATTTTGTTTCTTTTGCTATAACTCGTAAACGGCTGCAGTTTTGCACAGGGATAATAAGTCTGTAAAAATTATGACCTCATTGTTTATTTTACCAGATTGTAATATTTTTAACCCTCGACGAAAAAGAGGAGTGTTATAAGTCAAACTTATAACACTCCTCTTTTTCGTGTATCTGTGTGTCTGTGTATCTGTCTGTGGCATCATAGCTCCCAAACGGATGGACCGATTTTGATGCGGTTTGTTTTTAATCGAAAGCTAGTGTAATCGAGATGGTTCTTAGCCAAGTTTCATTAAAATCGGTTCACCCGTTTTTGAAATATTGAACTTTGAAATGACAATGTCGGGGGTTTTTCAACTTTTCTAAGTTAGTTAGGTTATTGAAGAAAAAAGTCAAATTCAGGAGCATCAACAAACATGCGTGCGTTTCGCTGCCGTCAAGTCGTGCGCTCCCTTCCTCAAACATGAAACCTCCGTAACGTGTCGGGCTAAACTCGACTTAATTATATATGTGTGAATTATACAGTTTTAAGTTAAAAGATAATCAATATTACTTACTTGTTACTAAAACCAAACTAATTGTACCTTCCCAAAAACGTTTAACATCTATGTATTACCATTAATAACGTACATCAAAGCAATCAAGCATCATACAATTGTAAGCATCTGTACCAAACCAAATTATTAACTCCGAAACGTCAATTTGAATCAGCCTGTATAGTTTAATCCCTGCGGACAGCTCAATAGGTTCCAACAGACAAGAGATAATAACCTTTATTTATGCAATGTTAAAGGTTACTTTTGAGTGCAGTTATAATAGTTAAAAGGAAAGAAGTGGATCAATTAGTGTAGTATTGAAAAAACATTTTAGGGAGGGACGGTTTAAAACAGTCGCTAATGATGTGATTCGAAGAATAAGGGTTCCGGGAACCTTTGGGGTTCCGTATCAAAATAAATAGGTACCTGCAAGAGTTCTAAGGGAGTGATCTCAACGGAGTATATTTTTAACCTCCGGTTTATCTGCGTATCTGTCTGTGGCATCGTAGCTAATAAACGATGGACCGATTTTGATACAATATTCTAAAGGTTGAAAAGGTATAAAAACATTCGTTCGTTTTTGTTCAAAAAACTGTATGGATGTTATCCATATATGTATCCTACGCTCTATATACTTGGAATGGTTAGCTATAGTTCCCTAGAGACGCGGGTGGTAGGACCTTGTGCGAGGTCGCTACCACCATCTTACTCGTTAATCCTGCCGCTAAGCAGCAGTGCTTGCACTGTTGTGTTCCGGTGTGGAGAGTAAGACAGCCGGTGTAATTACGGGCACAAGAGGCATTTCATCTTAGCCCTCTAGGTTGGCAACGCATATGCAAACCCTCCGGAGTTGCGGGTGTCTATGGGCAGTGGTGATCACAGAGAAAAGACGAAATCTGTATCTAATCAAATATTTTTTTCAAATAATACGGGGTTACATTAGAAATCCATCTCTTCTAGCACTAATGTTGCTGCGGGTCCCCCCCGTGTCCCACCGGCTGCTCCGCGCGCCGCCGCCCCCTGTTCGCTGTCCCACTCCCCGCTGCACCGAGCACTGACTCTCTTAAATGATATCCTGGATAGCGACAGCAGTCTGGATCTATTTTTTACCTCTGAGTCGAGATTTCTTGCATCGGCCAGCCGGCATTTGGAGTCAATAATGACGCCAACTTCAATAAACGCTTAGCATAGATATTTAGTTCATAAGCTTAATTCTATGTATTGATTCACTTCTCGTATTATATAATTAGCATGTGTGGCCTGTCTGTAAGTGTTAATTATGAGAATAAATAAATAATAAATAAATAAATAAATATTATATTAATATCATAGTGAAATAAACGGATCACTTACGTACATACGTGCTGTTTTGTGGTTTTCAATAAAGAATATCGCCGGTGACGAGACGTAAACTCAATAAGTATATTATTATGTTTTGCGTAAAAAATTTTTTTTTCCAAATACCTACCTATGCCATCGTGTGTCGTGAAGTGGTATAGAAACCATAATTATGGATATGAAAAACACCAGAATTACCTTTCTAATGTAATTAATTATACATTTCAAAAAGCCATACTTGACAATCACGCCGTCCTCGCTAAGCAGGATAGCTGGATAATTCGACCGAACATTGTCGAGTATTGCCGAGCGCAGCCGACGCATGTCGCTGCTCATTGGCGAGCTGCGATTTTCGATGCGCGAGTGCCATGTATACGTGCGTTGTAGTTGTGCGTGTTATAGGATCATAGTTTCGTGCGCCGATGAATAGGCGTTATGCTTCCATATCTTTAAACTTAGCTGGTTGCCTGCCTTAACGAGGAAAAGGGACACTAAACTCAAAGTTCCCAACTAGTTAACCAATAAGCGTGTCTGCACGTGTCACGTCAATTATCCTGCTCTAACGACCTCTGCAAAAACGAGAGCAAAAACTGTCGAGTAGTCTCACGTGTTCGCGTTATTGTGAGTAGTGGATTGGTATCGCAGCGTTTTAATACAACTTGCGTATAGTGAGTTCAATAGAAATGGCAAGGAACGTTAACAAACTGCTAGGTAACTGGCACAATCTAATGGCCTTATTCATAAACGTCACTCAAGCCTCCATTAGCTAAAATAGGTTTTGTCTTCTTACTTACGGAATGCCAATGTGACAAAAAAGGACAAACATACTTTAACGGCATTTTAGTTAAAATAGGTTTATGAATAAGAGGGTTATATTTTAAAACGTTTGCTAAATAGACGGATCTCACGTATACGACGTTTGACGACCGAGTAGCCGTTTAATATGTAAATAAGTACATACTTATTTAAACATACTTCCATACATACATACATACGTATGTATCTATGGAAGTACGTTTTGTTTATCCGTTGTCTAGTATTTTTTATTTTTTTAGGTTAGTCGCGTTTAGCCAGTACTTTTCGCTGCTGCCGAGACGTGCGCTCCTAGAGGAAGGACTACGAGTTAGTCCGTTATAATTATTTTACAAACATTTAGGTATGTTGTCGTTGTCACTCAGTTTAAAAAAAAACGTCATACGAGCCGACTCCGTCACGACGGGGTGACGACGCTCATTACGACCATAACGTAGTTTTAATTAGTGACGCCATGTGTGTCTAGTCCCGACGCGGGGGGCTCCCCCCCCCCCCCTCAACGGTCGCTGTGATAGTATAATTATCTCGAAACGTTTAACTGTGTGGTTCAAGTTAACCAAATAAAAAAAATGTTCTTTCAAACAAATGGATTTCGCATTTTTGCATCGTAAGTACATTATTCTGTTATTTCATTATCATCATTCATCATCAGCCTATTTACGTCCCACTGCTGGGCACAGGCCTCCTCTCAGAATGAGAGGACTTGGGCTATAGTTCTCACGCGGGCCCAGTGCGGATTGGGAGCTCCACACACACCATTGAATTACCACCATTTTTTTATCATCATTATTACTGTTTAATGTAGAATGAAAAGCTATAAAATCGAATTTCCTTCGTTTTGGCCACGCTTACTAAGAACATCAACTTAACAAGAGAATGCATCAACCGGAAAGTCCATAAAAAATCGAGTCTAAATAGTGGTGGTGGTGATATTAGGGCCTATAATGACATGGTGCTGCATGAAATTAATAGTAGTTTATACAACTGTTACATAATGAGGGTCTTATCATAATTAAGCCTTAAAACACTCGTAGAGTATACAAGGTGTTTACTATACATAATTTATTTTTATTTTCCCCGCTGCCGCTTATGACTCGCCCCGCCCTCAACACGTGTGTGTACTCCGAACCGTTTAATTCCGTAGTGTTTCCCCGAACAGCGGCTGTCATTTGTTTAATGTTTACGCGCGCATGCGCCGATTGAGTAAGTGCGCCGGAGTGCGGACTACCAGTCTGGTGGACTAGGCTAGGGGTGATTAATGAATCACGTGAGGTTTGAAAGGGGGGGGGGGTTGACAAAAATCACCAAATGTCACAAGGGGGGAGGGGGTGTAGTAAAGATATCACGTGTATTTATTTTACGCACGATTTTTAAATCGAAAAGCGGCGTGTAGTGTGACTTTGACTTTCTGTCTAGACATTTTTATCCTGGTCCTTATTATGGTCCTTAATTTCAGAAAAAAATAAGATTACACTTTATACCTGTATTTAAGATAATATTCTAAAACATTAAAAAAAAAAAAAAAATTTTGTAGATACTAAAAATACACGTGATATTGGGTGAGGGGTGGAGGGGGGTAGTCTTACACTTCATCATCTATCACCAAGGGGAAAGGGGGGGTTAAAAAATGCTTAAAAAAGATCACGTGATTAATGGACGGCCCCCTACCGAAAATCCAAGTTCGTAATGTATCGCCCCGCTCACTCTCGTATTGAATAATATTAGCGTGACCGGGACGGCACGATACGAAGTTCGAATTTTGAACTTCATAGTATAAGGCCTGACGTGAATACGTATTCCCTTGTTGGTTGGGACTTTGGGGAGTGTGGTAATAATTATAAATTACCCACTGCCTCGTAGATTAGTAACGAATATCGCTGGCTTTTCGAAATTTGTTTGAAGTTTTTTTTAATTAGTGCTAGTCATCATCATTACCAGCCTTTTTTACGTCCCACTGCTGGTCACAGGCCTCCTCTCAGAATGAGAGTGCTTGGGCTATAGTTCCCACGCGGGCCTAGTGCAGATTGGGAAATTTACACACGTCATTGAATTGCTTCGCAGAAGTGTGCAGGTTTACTCACGGTGTTTTCCTTCCCCGAAAAGCTAATTCCGCACATAAGTTCCGAAAAATTCAGAGGTGCGAGCCGGGATAGTGCTAGTGATAGGCAGTAACGCCTTATTTTTTTTAAATTATTTTTGCCTGTATCATCATCATCATCAGCCTATTCTAGTCCAGCCACCCCACCTCGTTACCCCCAGAAACGGCAATTTCATCCCTTTTCGGGTAATTTTCCCCGAAATCACTAATCTACTACGATCTCCCAGAAAAACCAATACAGCGTTCGATAAATCAAAAAGACGCGCGCTGTCATTTGATGTGCGCAGGATTCACGGGCTGAGTAATTGTGCGCGGGAGTGCGACCCGACTAATGCGAGGTGATAATGGAACCCACTGACAGATTGGGAATAATGATCAGTAAATGTCAGAGTGGTGAGAGTTATTAAGGTTCCGAACCGAAATGGTTATAACGAGCCCTTATGGCGGACTCGGTCGGTCTGACCCCTGTTTCACCAGCTTTACAAATGTCAAGTTAGAATGACAATTCGGTGTCAATTGCTGACTTGATTAGCTTTTGTTTTAGCGCGCTTCATATTATAGTCGTCCCACGATAACTCTGCAATGAACTGACAACAGTATAAATCTAAAGTTTGTGTATGGCAGCACTGATTTATAGTCAAACAACACGTTTTGAACTTTTGATTAGATTAAACATTAAACAGGTCATCGTTCATTCACCATCCACCATTAAAATACTTGTCATATTTCGTTACTCGTTACATACTCGTTAAAACCTACTAAACACTGTCAAAATAGTCCTGCAATGGACAGAGCCATATTTAAAAAAGAAACAGCAACTTTTGATTGCTACTATCATTATTATTTTTAATTAAAGAAATGTCTGAGCATCGTCTGAATGACATGAAAAAAGTATTACCACAGCGTGATTTTTCTGGGTTGCCAATTAATATCTTATGCAGAGTTATCGTGGGACGATTATAATTGTCATTGTAAATTGACATTTGTAAAGTTGGTGAAATAGGAGCCTGCTCGTCACAGCGGTTATCTCAATAACTATACTAAATGCTATCGACTGGAATAAGAAATAGTTTTAAATGACGCTTATTCAAGTATTTTCCTAGTGGAAATGATTGAAAATATTTTATTTTTATTACAACAGGATCTGAAATGGAGTCTTAAATTTATTTAGGTATCATATGGAAGGGCTTTGTTACAATACAAATTCGAGTTCAAAAGTTCAAACTGCGCATGGCATAAAACACGTTCGTGCATAAAAATGGATGTACTAAAATTTAGTATACGGACATAACGTATTCAGTGTGCGCACTCAATTCGTACAATAACGATCATATATACGTTTACGTACGATACAAATGCCTCCAACAATATTTCATGTCATAATCATTCAATTGCCAACGTCGCGACGTGAAGACGTCGCATTGTGAACGGTCCATTTAGCCACACCCAAAAAATTATAGGAAAAGGCCTTTTTTTACGAAGTGGGAACTCGTTACCAGACCTGGGGAGAGTGGTAGTTATCCCACTCTCTTCGCCTCCCCCTCTCCATAAAGTAGAGGAAGGAGAGAAGCATACCCAATGAAACAACTTCGGTGGCCCTCCTACCAGGTTGCTAGGCACCGGGGGCTCCCTAGGGGTAAATATGGAAAGACCTACCTGAGTTTCAGTAACGTTAAGCAGCTTGGCCATATCAGCGCGTTCTCCCGACGACAGGTACTTCTTGACTTCAAACAGCTTCTCCAACTCGAAGATCTGTCTCCCCGTAAAGGTGGTCCTGGCTTTCTTGCGCCGCGCCCCCCCTTCCTCCCCCTCCTCGCTGGTCAGGGACCCCTCCCCGCCGAGGGGGGAGCGGACGTCCTCGGTGGATTTCTTGCGCTTGACCAGTTTTGAGGGGTCTGGGGAAGAGAGGAAACAAATGAAAGCTTTTATCATGTTTTTAGGGTTTTATACCTCAAAAGGTAAAACTAATTAATTAGTTTTCTCTCTCAAAGAATCAGCATCGCTATTCAGCGAGGCAACGCTGCCAGCCTTTTGGGCACTATGCCACGGGGGCCTTATTTAGATTTAATTTAGTTTTAAGTTGTAGTTTATTTAGTTTAAGCTTAGATTTAATGTCATTGTAAATTGCTTTTATTATGTAAATAAAGTATTTCTTTTAAAATTATTAAAATTAATAGGCAATGCACAAAATTAATTAGGAAACTAATGATATGTGAATTATGATGAATGTGACATTCATGAACCTTAACGATTAATTTGCTCACCCGCAATGATATGTGTAAAAAAGATATGTCTAAGCTACTAATGTATGTACGGTCAAGTGCAAATATAAATATCGATTTAATCCACCACGATCGATATATCGATAGAATCAGCATCGCTATTCAACGTGGCAACGCTGCCAGCCTTTTGGGCACCATGCCAAGGGGGCCTTATTTAGATTTAATTTAGTATCAAGTTTTAGCTTATTTAGTTTTGGCTTAGATTTAATGTCATTGTATCCACCACAACAACAATACCTCAACCTTAATTCGCCGACATAAGAGCCATGGGACATATTTTTGAGTAATTTGTATGCGCCTATATTTTTGCACTTGATTGTACCTACTTAGAGAAGTACCTAACTGGTAGCATGTTGCTACCTTAACTGTTAACTGGGCTTGTAGAGAGTTCTGAAATGCGTCTGATAAGTGGTGGTGGTGATAGTTGGGTCTGTGTGACGTGTGTTGATTCGTGAAGCATTGGAGGCGGAGGTGTTGCATGTAAACATACATTTGTCGCATAGACGTAACTATTTTACACGTGCGGTTATGGGTGAGGAAAAATAATTGTTTTAATTAATAAATATAACGTTTTTTTTAACATGAAACTACCGTGCGATTCGGGCTATACACGACTGACATACGTGAGTGAACGCTTGATTCAATCGAATAGGTATGACGTTGTGTTTGAAGTTTCCCCGTTGGCATATTTCACGTGCTTAAAGTTATTCAACTTAATTAATGACACCGTGCAGATATCATTTATTTTGTTCAAAGGAGTTAACCGAAAAAAAAATCTAAATAAATAAATAAAATACTTTTATTTCTTCCCGAGGTTTGGCTCCAGTGCCTTTTAACTTCCAAATTTATGACACCAATCTTAACCAAGATAGGTCATTAGCGGGAACAAATCAATCCTACCGCGCATTAACGGGGGACCAATAAAAGGCATTTACTGCACAAGAACAAAAACAGGCTTTTAACATTCATTAGCCCGCTACCAATAATTACTAAATCAGGATAACCTATAAAGTGAACGTCATTAGTAGGCAATCAACCAACTTGCCACTAAATCAAATGGGCTGGCAAGCTGGCGGGTAACAGGGCATGGGAGGCAGCGAGAGCAGAGGCGGCTAGCTTTAGAACAACACGCTGTACCTATCGCCTACGTCTTAGGTTTGTTAAAAAGAGATGCAAGAGCGGTAAAAGGATAAATATTAAGGTAATGACCTATACCTTACTAATAATACCTTCCCTGTCGTCAACGCCAAGACAATAGCTTTGATACTTACTAAACTTGTCTTCCTAAAAACGTAACTACTATTCCTGCCGTGAGTTTAAAGGCGCATTTGACAGTTGCCATTTTCATACAATTTTTAACCCGACGTGATCTGGTCGTTTACCCGAAGAAATTTTAAAAATTAAGTATTTAATTCTGTGTTTTTTTTTTTTTGCGATCGGAATAAAGCAGAAATCCGTAGCTCAAAGTAATTTCGGGATTTTTTTTTTATGCATGCAAAAAATCACGGAATTATACGGAAATGACGGCTATCAAATGGCTAATATTATTCTAAGGAGAGTTATGTGGAATTCGTTTCTATTTAGTAGTAGTAGTAGAAGTGTAAGGCACTTAATAAACTTGCTTATCAGTGTCGGCGAGTTATCTATTTAAATATATAAAACCTCTTTACACGTTACAACCAGTCGGTGCATTAAAACCACTTGTAAACATTTCTTAAAACAGCAAAAACTATTTTTACGAGGTTGTTAGGCTTGACTCGGATTATTTGCTTTATTTAATCGTATTTCAACTTTTTTTTGGATGCCAAGCTGAGGTAATTTAAAAGATGTGAAATTAATAACAGGATTGGCAAGATGTGGCTCAAGACTTCAGGCAAGAAGATGTGGAAGTTAAAAGGAAAGGTGCCAGGCGCAGTAGGACATAACTATAGTCTATATAAAAAAGAAAAAACTAATATCTGCCTTTGGAGACTATTCCGATATAGCGAGTGCCCATATTCATAAGGTGTCTGGTAAAGGTGGTGATATCACCAAGCTGATAAAGAAGGCATTCGATTCCTCATGTGCCTCATAAGCAAAGCCATAATCGCTTCCGCTCGTAACTTGCGCCGCTTAGTAACTCAAACGGGCGATCGACCCTAATAGCAGTAATAGCGTATTGTAAATTCATCAAACGGCAGCCAGCGCCCTCTGTCCAAACAGATCGGAACTTCTTACCACTGTTTAGTTTAGACAGTTGGAATACTCGGAATACACCAAGAATACACGTTTAACAAGCTTTTATTTTAACTTGCAATGTAAGGTTGTTTGTTTGTATAACGTCGGGGATAGTGCAATACCGCATAACTAGCACGGGTAAATGCTGCGTATCTACACAACACCCATAGTGCAAAGCCACGTAACTAGCACTAGAAAATACTACACAAAACATAAAATATGCAACGGGATTTTGGATTGGAATATTCTAATCAGCATTTTACGTTTGTTGGCGGAAAACCTTAATTTGGCTACATTTGTTAGATACGCGGTATTAATTAACCAATGCCAGTTAAGTGGATTTACCCTATGGGTGTTGTGTAGATACGCAGTACTTACCAGTGCTAGTTACGTGGTATTAATTGCACTATCCCCGACGATAAGTAGGTAAGTAGATAAGCTGAATTTTACCCGCTTCCAGTATTCAGACTGATTTGAAATTTTGTATGAATGTGTAAATTAAATGCTGTGCATGTTAAAATTAACAAAAAAGTAAATTTCACAAGAGTCTTATTACGGGACCCTCAGTGCGCAAGTCCGACCCGCACTTGACCGGTTTTTTACCAATTATCATAAATTAATGATAAACTATTGTTTGATTACTTTCCATTGTTTTATAGTTTTTGTGCCAACAATTAGCTTAACAATTTCCTAATCACACTATTATAATTTCTGTTCTTATTTCTATGCAAATTCGAAATAATAGCAATCAAAGTGAAGCAAACAATTGACAGTCACCTTAACAGGGATTCCATTTGTCCATTTGTATACAGCTTAGCGCCTTGTCTCGTGTTTTACGGGTTCTGGCCACTATTTCACCTACTCTACAAATGTCAGTTTTCAATGACAATTCGGTGTCAGTTGCTGAGTTGAAGAGCTTTTGTGATAGCGCGCTTCTTATTGGCAAAGAAATCTAGCTCGAATTGTCATTGTTAACTGACAATCGTAAAGTTGGTGAAATAGAGGCCTGAGTGCCTATTATAGTTCGACAACAAACAAAATACGCTTCGATAGCGTTCGCGTTAACGTGTCAAATACGTTGCCAATACGGCCGCTAGAGGCGCCGCCGATTTGAAATAGTGATTGAGAACTCAATCGAATTACACTGGCGTCTCTGAATGCCTGTTATAGTGTAATCGACAACCAACAAAATACTATTATCCAAGATACAAAATGTAAAAAGGATCACACTGAAAACCAGCGCTGCGGCTTGCTGCCTTCTTGCCGCAGCATCACGCTGAGGGTGACCCTTTTAGTGCTATTCTGCACATATTTTTAACCTTTAGTTTTTAAGTTGTCTTTGATAATTAATAGTGTTTGCAGCCTATTTGAGTATTGTTTTCTTTTTTAATTGTATGCGTATTTGTCACATTGGTCTGTAATAAATATATTTTTCTTTCTTTCTTTTAAAAAAGTATATTTCAATGGCAGAAACTAGCCCAACCTTCAGTTTAATATCAAGGCCATGGTAACAATTTTCTACACACGCGGAGTTAAATTAGTTACAATAACACACTAATGTTCTCACAAGTGTTGAATTTCAAAGCTAAGTTTTGCATGAGAGTGTCAATTAATCATTTTAGTGTAATGGATGGATTCATTGTGTCACCAACGTTCATGCCCCTTTTCACCAACTTTATAAATTGTCAGTTTATAGTGACAATTCGAACTACATTTCTATGCCAATATGAAGCGCGTTAAAACAAAAGCTCTACAAGTCAGCAATTGTCACCGATTGTCATTAATAAATCCGTACCTGAGCAGCATAACACTGCAAGTGCCATTTACGAAATTTTACAGGAGAAGCGATTTTGTGCCAAATTGACACACAAACGAAATTTGAAATTTTGATTGATTTGATTGATTTTGAAATTGTACACGACATTAAGGGCGGTTTAAAATAAAACTGATCAAATTTAAGTTAGAAAGTCTTTTATTAATCAAAAGTTTGGTTATTCGAGATCAAGATTTATCATTTATTAGATAAATTTCTAAAACCTAAGACATGTTATAATAAGAAAATAAAAAAAAACTAGCCCACATACCGTGTTCTGCTTCTTAGCAAAAAATCAAACTTTCAGAGTTACCTCAATAATAATATCATAATTGGTCAATTGGTATTGGTAATCAAAAACGATATGGCATTGCTATTATTCAGGAAACTCTAGAGATTTGTTTATCTTCTTTACTAATAAAAAGTACAATATAACCCCTCCTTGCGCACCCGCCGCCTAGCTAACATTAGGAGCACAATAATGTAAGTCCACACTTACATTAAAATGCCTAAATAGAATGATATTGTTACACAGCTATGGTCATTCATAACACTGTAACTCCGGACATATGATAAAATATAATTCACTTAGATTGAAATGCTCCGCAGTGATAAATGATCTTACATCAAAATACGTCTGAAGAACTCCAAAACTATGACGATTTCTATAAATACAGTGTTATGGTTCGATAGAGCTCAAAAAGTTATATAAGATCCTGTAAAAAACCGAAAATCGTAAAAAGTGGCACTTGCAATGTTATGCTTCTCAGGTACAGAAATAAATAAGTATCATGGACCAATTTGACACCAATTTACCAAGTACCAAACTAGGCAAAGCTTGTACTATGGGTACTAGACAACGGATAAACATACTTATATAGATACATATCAAACATCCAAGACCCGAGAACAAACATTCGTATTCATCATAAAAACATCTGTCCCGACCGGGATTTGAACCCGGGACCTCAAGCTTCATAGTCAGGGTCTCTAACCACTAGGTCATTAAAAACTGACATTTGTAAAGTTGGTGAAATAGGGGCCATGTTCTCCAGCGAATGGGTAAAAGGGTTGAACTTGTCCGGACGATTAAGCAAAGGAAAGTCGCGTACCTACTTTTGAGACATTCTCCGACACCAACAAAGTCTTCTACAAACTACAAATACTACAAAATTGTTGTGTTGTGTTTGTTGTTCGTATTGTACTGTTGTTGTAACTATAATTGTAATATGCTGAATGTGAATTTTAATTATTGTTACTACTTAGTGAAATTTGTTTGACATTGTATTTATTGAATTTGAAACTATTAATTTTTGATTTTTATTGATAGGTATGTAGCTTATCAATTGAATTGAATTGAAAACCATGATGGGCAAGATAGCCGGAAAATGGAAGGTCGGAAGACGAAAAATGTCATGGCTCCGTAACATCAGGGCAGCGAACGGACATCAAGACCGCGGAGCAGCTGTTCAGACCCCTATTTCACCAACTTTACAATTGTCATAGTTTTCAATGACGGTTCGGTGTCAACTGCTGACTTGAAGAGCTTTTGTTTTAGCGCGCTTCATATTGTCAAAGAAATGTAGTTCGAATTGTCATATAAAACTGACAATTGTAAAGATGGTGAAACAGGGGACAGACTGGTTACCGACAGGAAAAGATTTAAAAAGCTGACAGCAAACCTTCAGTGATGAAGTGGCGCTATAAGAAGTCAGTTTAGTACCTAATCTTACTGAATAAACCTACGTACTCATCATCGTTACATCAAAACGTTCCCTGAATCGTGCGAACCATCCGCCCCGTGCCAAGTGCTCCGCGCAGCCAAGTATTTTAATTGGCGACAAATTAACGAGGGCCTGATGCATGGGACCGATGTCATCGCGTTTAATCATTTCTTTAATCGACTTTTGTGAAGTTTTATTGGTTTGTTTACTTATGTTAAGGTTCGTCAGGGCTAGGAGCTGATTATAAAAGTACCTTTGATTAGAGAAGTTGAAAAACCCCGACATTGTCATTTCAAAGTTAAATATTTCAAAAACGGGTCACCCGATTTTACTGAAACTTAGCTAAGAACCATATCGATTAAAGTAGCTTTCGAACAAAAAATCGCAACGAAATCAGTAAATCCGCTTGCGAGCTACGATGCCACAGACAGATACACAGATACACAGATACACAGATACACAGGTCAAACTTATAACACCCCTCTTTTTCATCGGGGGTTAAAAATACCACTCGAAAATGGAGTAAAGATGCGCTGTATTTGAAATTTGAAATACTTGTAGATTAGACTAGAGAAAACGTACCTGGATCTAGTGATGCAATTATTTCATACGGTAATTTTGTAGCGAGGCGTGCACAAAGACTTTCATCATTTTCGGGCGGTATTTTCACAGATGTCTTTTGTTAAATCGGCTAGTAGAACACGCGTTTACTGTAATGCTAGAAAAAAATTTGATGAAAAAATAAATAGCAAATAAATCCCGGTTTTATGGAATAACCAACAATACTCTCGTGTAAACACGTTTGTTCAACGATCATATTATGCGCTACCTCTCGCACCCAAAATTTATTTCATAACAAACACTAAACTACCTTCCATAGTATGAATTCTAACAAATTATTAACACTATTTATACCCTCATTGAGTTAGTTTATCTAGTTTGAGCGAGCCGCAGTCGCACGTCAGTGCTGCCAACATTCCAACAGTAATATCATTCGATATATTCGATCTGTGGCTTGGAATAGAACTGTCGCGTAGTCTGTATTAAGCCCTAGGGTATTTCTTGTGGAGCGAATGCGAATACAAGGTTTATGTGTAAATCAGGGATATAAAAGATATTTTTATGTAAGGGAAATAGTGAGAACTGTTGTGTAGTTTTTTAATAACTTGGTGAACCTACACTGACCTAAGATAATTATTAGAAGCATACGAGACACTGAAAGGGTTTCTGAATGGTACACGGAAAGAGCATTATATCTAGTTAAGTACTTTTTTTTAATCGAAATTTTAATCCAGTCTCCACCAATTACAGATACATACATTTATGTAACTTGTCTTTTTTATCACTTAAAAAAAAAAAGTATACGAAAATTACACCGTTCCAAACTTTGAAATCGCGATAACTCAAAAAGTTACTAAGACGACTAGGACATGTTCTTTCCGTGTACCCTTCTCTGTTGTATTTGAAGGCGGTTTAACTTTTTAAATGTTTCGTGACATTTGATATTGCATTCACACATAATTTTTTACAACTTCGCTGTACTAAATTTCTCCTATTTCCTAACTTCCTAACCATCCACCGCTTAACGCCAATCTAAAAACCGCGAAATAAAACCCCGACTCTCCATCATACTAAAGTGTCAACAAACAACGCTACGGAAGATGTTAATCTCTAGATGCGGCGCTCGCGCAGCTGGTTGAGGTTTGGCAGGAAACTATAGGTAAACAAACTAGTGGCTCTGTGAGCTGGAGACCTCGCGACCTCATTTCCGTTTTTTTTTTTTTTTTAAACAAATCTACAAAAAAAACCTACGTAAGATCCACGATAGGTAGTCAAGTAATGAATTTATAAACATAAAATTAATTAACATGAATTATTATTATTAATTTACTAACATGATTTTATTTTAATTGATTGATTGATAACCAAGCTAAAACTGGGGTAAGGGTGCTCTCGGGCTCCACAAGGAGCTGAGCAAACGCCTGAAAGGGGCAACAGGCGACCCTCGCGCGGGCAGCTTTCTCGCGCAAAGAATTGCTATCGCGATTCAGCGCGGGAATGCTGCCTGCGTGATGGGCACCCTGCCGAGAGGTCCAGATTTGGTAGGTATTTAATTTTTATTTTTTTAAAGTTACTTTTAGTTTTAATATTTTTATTTACTTTGTAGGTAGTGTTAGTCCATTGTACATTTGTTTCAAATAAATTATTCTTAGGTCAAGCTAAAACTAATTACACTAAAACTTAAAACTAAATTAAATCTAAATAAGGCCCCCGTGGCATGGTGCCATGGCTGGCAGCGTTGCCTCGCTGAACAGCGATGCTGATTCTTTGAGAGACACAACTGCCAGGCCCGTATTTCGCCAACTTTACAAATGTGAGATTACAACGACAATTCGGTGTCAATTGCTGACTTGAAGAGCTTTTGTTTTAGCGCGCTTCATATCGGCCAAGCGCTTTTGCAACTCTGAAATAACCATTATAGGTAGTTAAAAGAAACCTAAAGTTGTTTTTTTAAATACCACTTTTTTTTAATATACTTTTAACATAAAACTACCGTGAGACTCAATCATAGTGAAATAAACGGATCACTCACGTATGTCAGTCGAGTATAGCTCGACACGTTTCGGAGTAATCCGTAGTCCTTCCTCTGAGTTTACGTCTCGTCACCGGCGTGGCGTGTGCTCCCACGGACTACAGACTACGGATTAGTCCGAAACGTGTCAAGCTATACTCGACTGACATACGTAAGTGATCCGTTTATTTCACTACCACTTAATATAGTTTGTCTGCTTGTAGTTCTGTTTTGGAAGTATAGCGGTCGGTATTTCAACAATATCGCTCTCCACCGCATGGTTCCGTGAACGCTGCGGTCATCATTTCGCGAATGCGCAAAGCGCGGGCGCGGACGTGAGAATAACTTATGCGCAGCCACTATATGACACATCGAGATTATTTAAATGAGCTGCATCAGTTTCATTTGTTTCTTAATCCCCGATGCAAAAAGAAGGGTGTTATTAGTTTGACCAGCTATTACAAGCGTGACGCTAACACATACGTCAAATACTAACAAAAACAATACACAAACGGACATACATACGAAAAGTCGTGGTAGCTTTAGTGTTTTGACCTATGGCCTCTCAAGCAGAGGGTCGTGGGTTCGATTAGAATTTAAAATTTTACATGTCAAAGTGGCATTGACACAAGATTGATTTTTGCCTGAGCTGTGGAAAACCTTTTTTCACTAGACCTGTAAATAGTCTGATGATGATGATGATGATGATGATGATATATACATTACGAAACTGTAATGGTTACTAGTCCACGAAATCCTAAAAATAGAAAAGCTCTGAGACATCAATGGTTAACTGACTATTGTTTTTTTTTTGTTTCTTAAACGAAGCATATTAATTGTATCGTTTTATGACAAGTCGACCGCAGCGCCACCACGCGGCTTCAAAGCGCGTTTACGGCCGCAACTGCGCTGGCGCACGATTTATCGCACTTACAACCCAACCACGACTATTTTCCAAGTTTCTTATACATTGCGTCTTTTCCAACTAACCGCAGAACGGTGAACATCTGAACCGGGCAATGAATGGACAGTTAGCAGAGAAGTCGCAAGTCGTGGGTGGTTTATAGTAAGTGTTTTAATGGTCTGGCGAATATGAATTAGTAGAACTCGAATCGAGCTTATAATTGGTGAAGTGAATCATTAATTGTAAGATTTGTAAGAACACAATGCTACGAAAATAATAATTATTGAACACTTTCGCTTTCGTTAACAAGGAACTAACCTCGAGACTTAATCGTAGTAAAATAAAACGAATCAAGTCGTATATAACGTATATAAGTCGAGATTAGCCCGAGCGTTTCGGACTAATTCGTCGTTCTTCCTCTGGGAGCGCACGACCCAACGGCAGCGAGACGCACACTACGCCCTACGCCTAATGACGATGAAAACGAGGGTAGTTGTGTGCCACTGTCAGCTGCGCTTAGTAGACAAGCGAGCAGAGCCGCGGCGCGTAGTGCGCGTCTCGCTGCCGCTGGGTCGTGCGCTCCCAGAGGAAAGACTACGAATTAATCCGAAACATGTCGGGTTAAACTCGACTTATATAAGTTATATACGTGAGTGATCCTTTTTATTTCACTACTTTCGCTTTCTGTTATGGTAAAATAACACACCCAATGACCAAATACAATGAGGTCTATCGAGAGTCAAAATCCGCTAGGATCGCTAGTGACGAGTGAGGTCTTTCTGTTAATTTCCACCAATCATAGGCTAGTATCTTGTCTCTCATTGGTGGAGACTGACGGATTTGTGGCTCGCAATGCTGGGCACAAACCTCCTCTCAGGCTGAAATGGCTTAGGCTATAGTTCTCACGCGGGTCCAGTGCGGACTGGGAACTTCACACACATCACTGACTTGCTTCGCAGGAGTGTGCATGTTTCCTCACGATGTTTTCTTTCACCAAAAAGCTCATAATGAATTAGAAATGTGGTTCCACACATAAATTTCGAAAAACTCAGAGGTGCGAGCCGCGGTTTGAACCCACGACCCTCTGCTTGAGAGGCCATAGATCAAATCATTGGGCTATCATAGCTTTTCGATATTGTCCAAATATAGCAAATGAGACGATTAACTTTAAAAATAAATCAACTTTTCCAGTTGTCAAAATCGAGGTTAAAGAAACTTCAGGTGACTACAACTTCTGTCGTACAGTCCATAAAGCTCAATAAGAAATATTATACACAAACCCAATACTCGTATGGGCCCATAACCTATAGCATCCCTTCCAAAGCTTAAAAACCCCACTTAAGCTTTTCAAACGTTAAAGTAAACAGACTGATAGACTGCAAATCAACAGCAGACAAAGCGAACCACTAATTATAACCATCCTCCATTTATGCCCGAGGGACTTTAATCTCGGGGTTGCCAGGTGATAAATCACGCCGTATTAGCGCATCTGTGGTAGATGGAAAGATATAATTCATTTGACAAGACTCTACCATAGGTTTTTGACTTTGAAGATCGGTTTTAAGTGACATGAGTGGTTTATTAAAATAGAGATTTACTGTTTAGACACTTTCAGAATATTGGTCGCATCGAGGTTTTATTCATGGCTTAAATTGTGTTTTTAATACTGGTTTCAGCATAAAAAAATATGTAAATCAAAGTCAAATTTAACAAAATTATTGCAATTTTTTTACTACTATTATTATTATTGTAAGCCTGATGACGTGTCCCACTGCTGGGCAAAAGCCTCCCCCCATGTCCTCCACGCGTCCCGATCTTTAGCGGTTTCAGGCCAATCGTTGAGAAAGACATCCAGATCATCCCGCCACCGTCGTCTAGGCCTGCCACGCCGCCGCCGTCCATCCTGTGGCACCCACTCTGTGGCAACTCTCGCCCACCTGTGTGGATGCATGCGGCTGACGTGGCCTGCCCAGCAATTTATTGCAATTTATGTTGAAAAAATGTAAGTACCTAAGTTTTCGTCAAGCTCCCTCATGCAACTTACGCAATTTTTCTTACAAATGCCGAGTAACTAAGTTACAAGCGCTTTGCGATTCCCAAACCACCTCAAGAACTACATCAGTCTTCAACACCGAAGTAACTGTATCTGTCTTAATAATATCTTCAAAGGACTAAATGCGACTTTTAATAAATAACCACTTAACCTACGCACTGTAAATTGTAACGAAAACAAATAGGTTAATGCGCAGATCAAACCGTTAATGGCGCTATTACCGCATATTTCTCGGCTGGCAACACTAACTGCAAAACAAAATGGCGATCGTCATTTGACGTTTTAAAGCCGTACTACAGATACCAAGGGTGTCAATTACAAAATTAAGGGTAATTATAATGTTAAAAGGCAAAAGCAAAACTCATAAATAATTAAAAGGAATTCCTGTAATATTTGCCTCCGAAATACCCGGCATACTTTATAACGGCTGTTGCGCAAAATCTACTTTCGGCCACAACAGCGCGGTGGAAGAAAAAACTGTTTAAATCAATCAATATTATATATATATATTCATGGGTATACCTATGTAAAACTCTTCCGTTACTGACTGAGTTACTGACAGACAACCCCTGGCCCTAGAAGGCTGAAATTTTGCTTAGAGGTTGCCTTTATGATAGGATTTACAGGATAGAGAACAATGATCTTTATGCGCGTACGAAGTTGCGGGCAAAAGCTAGTTCAGTATAATAGTACCTACCTAAGTAAAAAAACACTTTTAATTTTAATCGCGGTTTGTATGAGAAGGGCCGACGAGCCGTTTGTTTGACACCCCTGACACAGGGTATAAACAAAAATAATAAATAAAAAATAATACGTAGAATATCTATCTTATTCTACTTTTGTAATAAGATTACAACAAATCAGTCTGCGAAATCAAACAAGTATAACAAAAGCGAATCGCTAATGGTGGTTATTTTATTAAGTACCCTGTATTTATTGGCTGGCTACGCTGACTGCGAAAACAAAATGGCGGATGAGATGACATTTCGAAGACTGCTTCTCGCTAATATAAACATTAGAATATGCCCTTTGGAACATTTTGAGATAGGAACGGTGTTGCCGAGCCCGCCGGCGGGAGCGGCGCGGCCGGCGGCGCCCGCGCGAACGTGCTCGCAGCTCATATCACTGAGACTGCAAAGTATGAGATAAAACAAAAACGAAGTACATACTGAAGGGCCCATCCATACGCTGTTTGGCCTGTATATGTCTATGCTGCCTCTATTTTATTGACAAGATTAAGTTTAGCAGTTTTTACATGTTTAACATGACGCGAACCGCTTCGGTCTGGAATATGCAGAATGATTTTAAACATTTACAAACTCGGAACATGCGAAATAAAAACCTACAGCCAGTAAGCTAGTCATCATCATCATATCAGCCTGAAGACGTCCACTTCTGGACGGCGGCCTTCCCCAAGGATCTCCACGACGCTCGGTCTCGTACCCCCAGCCAATGGCTTCCCGCGATCTTTACTAGATCATCCGTCCACCTTGCGGGAGGCACCAACACCTCGTCTTACGGTACGCGGTCGCCACTCTAGAACATTTACGGCCCCAACGGCTATAAGTTCTAAGAGTATTGTGCCCCGCCCACTGCCACTTATTTAAGGTCAATATCATCTTGAAGAAAGGATGAGAGGCTATCAACGACGGTGCAGACCCGAATTTATTTATTTAATCGTATGGTGTGGCCCTAATCCTGAGTGTTGATCTATATTTATCTTTAATTGATTGTTATTGATTTTGTTTTACAAATGTTTATGTACATAAGACATACGATTAAGTAAATAAACCCAATAAACCTAACAATAATAATCTTAAAATAATAATAATCTTCCTGGGTAGCAGTGAAGAGGACAGCGCTATATAATGTGCTCTATGGTTTGGGCTTCTTCGCCACAGTTGCAGAGGGCAGAGTCGCGCCAGCCTCACTTGTGGCGGAAGTACAGCGTCCATGACCTGTCCTCAGTCTGTTTAAGCGACACCAGTACTGTGTTTTATAAAGCTACAAGTTACAATTTACAAGCGGAAGTCTCATTCTATCACCTTTTGTTAGATAGAGACTTCCGCTTGTAAATTACAATTTGTAGCTTTATAAAACACGACCCAGAGTCGCCAATACTCCAGTTTATCAAACATGTGATGCGACGCGGTAGCGACTCTGTGGAGCGACTGGTTGTGCAGGAACGGGTAAATGGCAACAGATCACGGGGACGTTCGCCTCTGCGATGGACGGACCAGATCAAGTAGTTGACTGACAAATCCCTCAACGACTGCGCAAGACAGGCTTCAGCAAGGGACAGAATAGATGGCGCACGGTGGTGAAGCGATAACGAGCACGACTGCTCTGTCAAGAGCAACCGACTGAGAAGAGATCAGTCGTAAGTAATATTTGGCGGAAACACTGTAAAATACGATACACGCTGTATAAGTCTATAACAAGAAACGTGAACTCGCTAAGCTTCCCATAATCCACCCCTGTTACATCCTGTATAAAATGGCAAAGGACCTGTCAGAAGGTATATTTTGCGTGCGTATATTTAGCTAAGCGCAGCCTAAACAACGCACGCGCAACAAATTAAGCGATCGCCGCGACACATGACGCGCGGATGCGATCGGTGCAGGGTTGGCATAACGTGTAAAAGAGCATTCAACTGCCTATTTGCTGAATAAAATTTTGATTTTGATTTTGATTGGTTTAAAAAAATGAAAATAGGTACTTATAATACGACTTGACATTTGCCAGGATAGGTATTGTGTTGTTAGATCCCGAGGATGCCCATACCCAGTTCCGATTCACCCATTCCAATTTAGTTTTTTTTTTCTTTTGTCCGAGCCATAAAGTGGCTAAATAGCCAAAACGGCATACAAATCTTTGCTAAACGGCTTTAATTTTTTGCTACAGCTGAATGTAATATTAATGTGTTGTTTTTATATTTACATTAATTTTAATGTGTTTGGCATGGCGAGCAATGATTCCCAGAATATATATTTTTAAACACTTTGAAATAGGACTGTACGAAGGCAGACATAAATAGAGATAACTCTGAGGTTTTATTTTTGGTTTAAACTTGGTTTAAACTTACTTGTCCCTTGTTTTGCTGTGTCATTTACTGCTACTATAAAGAACTCTACCAATGGCAGTTTTCTCGGTGATTTTAACTTGTTTAAGCTCTTCATTTTTAAACGTCACCGTAATAAAAAACAACTGTACTGTTTTGTATTGTGTATTGTTTATATTTTAATTTTATAGCGCATTGGCTTTGCTGTAATGCTGTAAATTGTTTTGATAATAAATAAATAATAATTATTAAAAAAAAAATCCAAGTGTCGGACAAAACTTACTTAAACCTAACGGACGTATGTAATTCAATCCGCAATAACATTGATAACAGTAAATTACTGTTTGAAATTTAAATGTAGCACAGTATTACATTAATTAAAACCCCAAATCAATTTACAAAGGCGCTGTTACTCCATAAACAAACACTCACATGCAAAGTGTTTTAAAACGATCCATCAAAATCAAACCGTTCGAGATCGTTTAATAACCGTGACTGCCATTAAAAATCTTCAATCGAGCATAAAATAACGTAACTATCAATCTCCGTAGCCAAAGTACTCAAACTGAAGTGATAAAAAGCACTCGTCTTACCACGAAAAAACTCGAAGTAATAAAAAGTAAAAAGTGCATTAAACGCTCTTTCCGATCGCGACAATAAACCCCTATTAACATCTCAGCAGCTATTAATCCGTTAAATTTATTCTAAAAATAAATTGGCAACCCTGACGGTACACCACAGCTGCACCGACCAATAGCTTACGAGTATTGCTTGGACGTTCAAATAACGACTTACACACACATTTGCGGCCACCAAAAATATCGTTCGACCTTAATAACCCCACAGTACGATCCAAAATGGCGGACCCATTCAGTTTCTTACAGCAAATCGTACGCGTTCTATTAAAACGGTCCGATATAAATGCGATACGAAATTAGAATGGCGATATATCAGAAGCATTAATACTGATTGATTAAGTAGGTACATAGAGCGATTCTTGAAAGGTTAATTGCGGTTAGAGTGGCTCTTGATATTAATTCAGAGCGAAACATTAGACGATGACTGATATTTTTCATCTCTATTTAGTTTAGAAGCTTGAACACACACGGATGTAAAGAACTAAAGAGTGCATGTGTCTGTGTGCGAGTACCTAAATTAAAAAGTAAGATTTTTATTTTAGATTGTTTCAATAAAAAGCATTATTAATAAAAAAAATTTTTTTGACAAAAAATATTTTATGGAATCTGAAATACGCGTTGTACCTGGTTATTTTTTATTTTATTCTGTTGTAATTAAACAAATTCCGTTTTTAGCCGGAAGCGAGCTTAAGAGCTATTCCCTGAAACCATTAATGATACTAATTAGGAAAGAAGCTTAATTTTGTTTTCACGATTTTCCCAGAATTACGCAACAGACGGATTAAGAGATTATTTTAAAATTATCAGAAGATGTTTTTTCACGATAAGTTGAAATGAAATGAAATGATTTATGAAACCGATTTTCAGTGTTCTTAACCATAGTTTTAAATAGAGCCTTTGTAACTCTTTCTCCGCTCATTAAGTACGTATCAATTGGTACCAGGCCCTTATTTCACAAACGTCACAATTGTCTGTTTACAATGACAATTCGAACTACATTTCTTTGCCAATAAGAAGCGTGCTAAAACAAAAGCTCTCCAAGTGATCAATTGACACCGAAATCACTGAAAACTGACATTTGTAAAGTTGATGAAATCGGGGCCTGGACGGCAGACAAAAAATGACGAGATGACTTTTTGCACGCTCAACATTTTGCGTCAGTTTAGACCACAGAATATACAAGAGGAGACGTCAACGCACGATTTCTCTTCTGCCAAAAATTAGATTAACTACGTATATTTTGCACTGGGTCCCGTTGATTGTATGCGTGTATTTGGCAGTTTTGTTTCGGTATGATTTCGTAGAAACGTAAAAAAAAATTGACATGAGCGTAACACGTGTGCTGTACGTGACAAAATAAAACCAAAGCTAAGCTGGTTCCGTGTGTCTGCTCTAAGGTACAGACGGAGGAGAACTAACTCATACGTACTCTTGCGCTACGGACTTCTTATAGATCGATGGTTTTCAATCTAACATCTAAGTAAAGAACCACGGCAAATACCGTCATAATAATATCGATGGTCTAGATCACAAACATGATAATTGTTAAATTGTCATCCTCAATTTTGCACTTAGCACATTTGTAGTCTAGTGTTGCAATGTTAGTACCTAAAGTGTTCTAGGCTATCGTTGTACCATCATTATTCGAAGGCTTATCTTAAGGACTCACCTTTTTTCTCCTCTTCCCACTCTTTCTTAGGCACAGAGAGATTTAGCGGCTCCTCCCTCACCACCTCGCACTCACTACTCCTCACTCTCTGCAGCAACTGTTCCTGCAGCTTATTCTTATTGCTTATCACCTTCTCCGTCTGCACCTGCGCCGTCTTATACATAAACTTCTTCTCGAACCTCTTCACGTTAATCAGCTGACTCACCGACTTCTTATCATTATTACTTAACCCTAATATGTACTCTATCGAATGCGGCGTCGGCTTTTTGGGTGGCTTTCCGTAAACATGCGGATGCCATGACGGTTCGAACTCCTGTTTCTCTGTACCTACATCTATATTCTGAGTATTTTCTTCTATTTGGTCATGAGATTCATCTGTAATTACTAATTCCTTATCGCCATCAACGTCTACGTTACAGAAATCATCGTTGAAATTGTGCGCCTCTATAAGTCTGCTGTCCGCTTCTTCTATAACGCTCGGGTTGTAAGCGACGGTTTGCATGTTCTCTCTTTCGCTCTCGTAATCGCCGCTCATGTGTGTCTCTGTCTGTTCTAGCTCCGGAAATATGTCATGTTTGTTTTTATGATTGGATGGTGGTTTAATAGTTTTCGTTTGATGCTCCGCTTTGATGTATTTCCTGTAACAGAAGTATTGGGAGAGATTGATTTAGCACCCACTTAACGCTGATTGCGTGGTAAACAAAACGTCGACGGTTTTGTTCGTAATTAATTGGAGGTTAAAAATAGGGGGTAATTAGAGAGCTTGTGCATGCTGTTTACGTCAATTATCTGTGTTAGGGTTTTCGTTTTAAGTAATAAGTCGAAGAGGAAATCTGTTATGTGATATGTTGACGATGTTATTGTATTCGAGATATTCAGTAATAAGCTGTAATCTTTTTACTTCGTGTAAGGGGGGTTGAAATAACTTATGTCATATACTGACTTATACCTACCTACGTGGCATCTTTATTATAATGAACATTGTACATGACTTCACAATGAATAAATGATAATATAATGATTATAAGTCCCATTAGTCCGTTTTATTCGTTAAAACTTAGTTTATCAATACTGTTTTGCAGTATGTAACTGTAATTGTTTATTTTAAATCATTAAAAAAAACAGTAATACCTACGTCCTGAAACAAACCAATTTGACAAACGAAAACAGTAGCAAAACTTTTAAAAAAGTTAACTCATAAAAATAAAACCCTATTTACAAATACAGAGTGTTCCATGAAACAAAAAGGTATTCCCAAAAGCCAGCCAGAAATAAAAGGTTTATCGACAGCCCTAAAAATAAGCGTCCATTCAAATCATGAACAATGCTAACAATACAATCGCGCACGAAACGCTTCATAAGCCGTGCTGTATCTTACGCGAAGCAACTCATCTTTTCTACTCAACTGTACCCACAAATGCCGGGTTTACATGAGCCTAGTACTTGTCATCTGCAAAGTAACAAAAGAAGCCGTGGTAGGCTAGTGATTTGACCTACGGCCTCTCAAGCAGAGGGCGGTGGGTTCGATCCTCGACTCGCACCTCTGAGTTTTTCAAAATTTATGTGCGATATTACATTTGTAGTGTATTGTTACCAAGCAAGGTATAGGTAATTATTTCGATACTTGGTGTATCGTCATCAAAATAACGTTACTTTGCAAAATACCGGTATAAATACGGCTAATACCGGTATATTTCCAGGTAACGTTATCAGTCCCTGGTCCTTATACGTTGCTGTTAAGAAATACTATAAGTACAAACTCCTTACTTCAGTGTTTTTCGATTTTTTTTGTGCCACGGCCATTCCAAGACCAACAAAATTCCTTAGCGACCCCCCCAAAACCCCATTATGTGCGCTTAACCTTACAACTCAACTATTATTTAAGAACTCATATTCAGGACGCACCCTTCTGTCATTCAATCTATCATGCGTTTTGGAACGCAACCTATATTTATCAGAAAGTAGTTACTGGTTCGGAACCGACCCCTTTTTGTTTTATTAAAATGTACTTGAAAAAAAATTTCATTCGATGTAGTCACGAGCACGAGACTTTTGAAGCTGATCCTCGCGACCCCCCTGGGGGTAGCGACCCACACTTTGAAAAACACTGCCTTACTTCATTTGAAGACTCCAGCACTTACAGTAACTGTTCGCATCGCACCAAAGACAAGTGGTAAGTATTTGTAGATTTTTAATCGGGGACGAGCTTGTCGCTTAGCGAAATTTTGCTTAGCTTAGCGAACAGCATCGACTTCTACTAAAATACTTCAGCTTTACTTACTGATGGTAGCTCATGTAGCTTCACGGGAAGCATAAATGAGTTTTTGTCCGAGATCCGAGATGCTGATGTGTTCGCTGATGGTTGGGGAACACTTCAAAGTAAATTTATGTTGTTTTTGGCATGTATCTAATGAGTTAGGCGTTTTGGTTTTTTTAACTGTAAGTCTAATTTGTAATTTTACTGAAATAAATAAATAAAACATAACATGTCATGGAATTAAGTGGGTCGCATAATTGCCCAAGTTTACCCTAACGTTTACAGATAAGGTATTAGTGTGACTGACAAGTACTAGGCATTAGTCATAGTCACTAATCTCGTGTAAACCTGCCTTAACTGTACTCACGCACACTAACGCGCCCACAAAGATTCAGACCTTAAAACTAAACCGTTTCGTTTCAATTTGGATTGGCCACGTTTTTTGTATCAGTGTGCGCACTCGTCAAGTAAATGCTGATTGATTTTTATTGCAAAGAGATACTAGGGTTGTGCCCTCCGTACAAGTGGCTTGCGTCCTGCTTTAACTTCAAGAGTTAAAAAGAGAGGTTATAATTCTTTTACGAGGGGTTTGCGATGCCAATTGAAGCGGTGTCAGTTATCGTTAATGTGTTATAATTTGAGATATTTATTGCTATGGCTTGTTAAATTGGTCGAGGTTTTAATGGGCCATTTGTGAGGTTTTTAAATTGACTGCGAATCATTTGAGGTGTCTCGTTCCGTTCCTTTGTTAGAGGGTTTTGGATCGCGTACTTAGGCTCCAAGTGATGGAGTCTTGTGTCAGCTGGTGATGTTAATAAGACATTGTCATGATTTTGTGTTTTACCGGATGTTAATTGTTCGTAACGAAATTTCGTATTAAGTGGAAAAGTAGGTATCTAAGTATACATTTTACCAAAAGCGTTTTTTTTATTTTTTAAAAGACTTATTAATTGCATGATGATTATCATTAATGTTTTTTGAGTAACTTGTTTTTGTTTGTGTTTGACTGCCACAGGAGGGTTACGTTTTTGTAGTGTATGTATGTATGTATGTATGTATGTATGTATGTATGTCTAATTCTTTGGCAGAGGATCTACTGCGGCCTCAACCGTTTGACGGATTTCAATGTATGAAGTTTTATTCGATTCGTTTTAGCTGTTAGAGTGACATATGGAATAAAATGCTTTAAATAAAACAACACTATTTAAAGAACAAAAAACGCGACTGCAAAAACCATTAACTAAGAAGTGAAAAACTAGGTAATTTAAAGTACTTTATCCATAACTTGAATATTTACAAACAAATTTACAATAAAACAGCTGTAACATGTGTTGGAGTTGGATATTGGTTTGCCTCCAGCTGCACGCCTTATAATTTCAAGGTATGGATTAAGTAGGTGCTTATAAATGACCTAGTTTTTCCCTTTTTAGTTGATGGTTTTTACAGTCGGGTTTTTGCGTTTTTTTTTCAAATCTAACTAACATTTCACTAAACATAGTGGGATATATTGATTCAGAATAAACACGTCATACACGTATTTTATGTTATTCAATATGTCAGAGTCTCACGCTAATTCGATATTAAAATTAGTGTACCACTTCTTCCTTGCGTTTGCTTCTTACAAAGCCTCCTTTTATCACCCCTAACAAGCCTTAAAACCCCGTCAAACAACAGAAACCGTTTCCCTTTCGCTGCAAACAAAGTCCTCAAATTACAATCGCAACACAACACAAATAAATAGCCAAAGCGGCAACCCTATTACCACTAAATATAACAAAGCTCGATGTCAGGACACCCTGTATCAATATCAAACGCGGCCGTATAATTATGTGGGTATAACAGGTTCTGTCGGCGTCGATATAGAGTTATATTATATCGATTGGAAAGGGGAATGTGGACTTTTTGTCACTAGTCAATGTTTTAATAAATTTTCTTTGTAGTTGAGTAAGAAGGTTGTTTCGCAGTGGTCGGCGTATACTGAAGTGTCGATTCATATTTAATTGTACTTAAGCGGCGACCCTGTTTAATTAAGTAGATAAATAAATGAGACATCTATCATTAATTGCATGAAAATGCAAGTACACAAAAAGTAGAGTCAGCAAAACGCTTGTATTAATAATCTGACCAATCTGCAACCCCGCGGGTTGCGGGTGTCTATAGGCAGTGCTTATCACTTACAATCAGGTGACCCATTTATTCGTTCGCCTTCCTTATAAAAAACCGGACAAGTGTGAGTCGTACTCGCGCACGAGGGTTCCGTATAAAGATTTTAAGGCTTTTCCCTAGTGTTTTAAGAAGTCCAGTGTTAACAGAGCCCTGTTCCTACGCAAAATGTACGCAGTGTGGGGTCATTTTATATTCGTCTGGGACATGTACAGACAGACATAAAAATTTAAGATTTCGAGATTTTTCTGAGTGATTGTGCTACCTTCATACCCAATTTCAAGTTTCTAGGACAACTGGAAGTACCCTTTAGGTTTTCACGGTATGACAATTTGTATGGAAACAACCTTTTTAATGACTGTATCTTTTGATTGCGTTAACTTAAAAAGGTTGATTTTTTCACAGTTTCAAGGGACCGCAGGCTTGAGTATTTGATATTCATTTCAGCCTACTACCTCCATGCGCTCCAGAGAAAAAGGGTCCTGATAGACAAACAGACAGACGGACAACAAAGTGATCCTATAAGGGTTCCGTTTTTTCCTTTTGAGGTACGGAACCCTATAAACTGTATTATTATATTACAGTATTTGTCCCATAGACGATGGTTTACAAGGATAATGACATTCGATTCGCCGTGGGAACCGACCAGCGCTCCGGTAATAGTTTCAATGTTTAATATATTACCTACTGTTTCAACATGTGGGAATTTCGATTGATGAACGTATAAAACACGGTTTACTTTACTTGAGATTACGCCATGTAGTTAAACCTATTCTAAGTCTAAGCTAGTGTGAAATAAACACGTCACTTATAAAAGTAGGGCTTGGCCTAACAAACCTACTATTTAAATTACCCGACTGCCCAATTAGGGTTATGTTTTTATCATAATTATGTATGTATGACATATATGCATGTATGTCTAATTCTTTGGCACGCTCTACAGCCCAAATCGTTTGACAGATTTCAACGTATGAGGTGTCATTAGATTTGTCTCAGATGTGGGAGTGACATAGGGTACATTATTTCCCAGAATTGCAGTCGGGTTTTCTGTTTTTAATTTTAAGTTGGTTAGGTTATTAAATAGAGCCTACTCGTGACCACTCTTTTAAGTAATTTTAAAAACATTTATGCCGTGATTAGGTCCCGAAACATTATTAACCCTTTCAACGCCAACGACCCTCATACCAAAGTTGTCATCCACACGCCAAGTTGGCATAACGTCAACGCGGACTTAAACCTTAAACATATGTCCGTAGGTCGCATTTGCACTGTGCAGCCGGACGCCTATAAGCGTTGGTGGCGTCGTAGGCACGTCGGCTCATGACGCTTTCAAGCGTCCTTGGTGTTGAAAAGGTTAATACAGGTGACAATCATGAATTTATGTTTCGGACTAATCTTTAGTCCATCAGGGAGTGACTAATCGAACGCAATGCGGCATTCCCGTGTCAATTTCCAGTTGCTATCGAGAAGAAAACATCAAATAAATCAGACTTGCGCCAAATAGGGTTAGGCTATTAGCTATAATTATAATTAGTTTCCTGTAATCTCCTTGCACTGTTTTGTGGTTTTTAATAAAGAATATTTGTATTGTATTGTTGTATGATTGTACCTACGTAAGGCGGTACAACTTAGTTAAATCAGTCGCCACGTGACAGGCTTTGCCAAATACAACTTATTGCATCTCAATTTCTACATTGTACTTGGTGGTTGAGAAATCAAATAAACTTCTAATTCTTATAGTGTGGGACTAACGGCAAGCATTTTGTAAATCAATACGTTTTAATAAAGCACGTTATACTTGGTCCCCGATTTGAAAACCGTAAGTACGCTTTTATTAATGTTATATCTGAAACCGTGATTTGTGAAAAAAAACTCACATATAATTATGAATTCACGGAGACTCAATCGCAAATTCATCTAAGTTTTAGCTTCCGTATAAACGGACCGCTAATTTCATAGCGCCTAGCAATTATTTGCAATAATAAGCATGTAATCTGAATTGAATAATGCGCAATCTTCATCGTATCTGTAATGCCTATTGCGAAATCCTAGATTTATCATAAATCAGGCACGTACACGTTACTTAATGTTAGCGATTAATTTCACAATTTCAATTGGCATTTTCTATTTCCTTTGAGCAAATAAGTTTCTAAAGTACTGTTTTTTTTTGTGACTAGGAAGGCAGACGCAAATAAATCTTCTATTCTATTCTAACGAGCAAGCGGGTCACCTGATGGTAAGTGATCACCACTGCCCATAGACACCCGCGACCCCGGGAGATTTGCAGATGTTTCGCCAACCTAGAGAACTATGATGAAGCTCCCCTTGTGCCCGTAATTGTTTACACCGGCTGTCTTACTCTCCACACGCGGAACACAACAGATTGCTCGATAATCCAGATCGGTCAGATTGTTGTGATTACTTAAAATAAACAAGTAGATTATGTATTTACAATTGTTTTGAGACTTTTGAGCTACTTTATCAAAGACTGTTTTTAATTATTCTAATAGCTCTACAATAATATCAAATTCTACAGACGATTCGAACGCCTCTTTCTTTAAGTGGGTTATAAAGGGCCACACAACCAAAATAGTAGCTCAAACAAAACGTTGTGTAACTATTGATAAATCGATCGATTAGTAGAAAGTTGATCGATTATTTGGATCGATCTTCTTTACCATCGATTTTTCAACGGACCCCCCGACCGTTCGGCTCACCTACATATTATCGTTACTTCATATCTAATGAAATAAATGGTGCTACTTATTTAAATCAGATTATATGCTTTGCCATCCGAATGTCACGATTGTAAATTTAATGGTGCAAACTGTGTGTCTATGAGTTACAAAACTCTACATGACGTAATAAGTAATACCTACTTACCTTGTGCAAATTGGAAACTGATTCTTGCTTTAACAGTTTCAGAGAGAGAGAGAGAGATACATTTATTCACACAAATTTGACACACACACAAAAAAGCAGAGAGCATAAGTTTAATCTAAGACACAAACATAATGAGAACGGGGTATTGACGTCTACCCGTTTCGTCAGTTTGCCCGTGGTCATGGTGCATGTAACTGCGTCGAAATATCACATTTGTTTCTAAAATACGGTTTTTTTTCTCTCTTAATTTTTTAATGTTAGAGTGAGGTTTCTTTGTGTAATGTATCTATGGTTACGTATTGTAAGAGCTAATGTAACTTGTTACTAGAAAAAAATACTTTGTGCCAAGTTTCTAGCGGCGCATTCTTCTTGGCAATCATGGTCTTTCCGAAAGCGCTGGTAATAGACTCAAAAAAAATTACGTGTAAAATAGCATTCAACTGCCTATTTGCTGAATAAAATTTTAAATTTTGAATTTTATCGTGAGCTCGTCAAACCCCGTTCTCATTATGTCTTATGATGATTCTTGCTTGTTAAGCACCCTCAAAAGTTCCGTTGGACCGAACAAATTATTCTGATGTTTTGTATTGCATTGTATTGTTTCTTATGTTTGTGTTTTCGGGTAAAGCAAAATAAAAATCGTGTACGATAAAGAAATATATTGGAACTGAACTTCTTTATTTGAGCCCCGCGATTCCACAGGTAACACAGACAGACTGACCAAATAATAAGTATTTTTAATCTTGCTTAGTGTGAATCCTACACAGAATTTGACATTTTACCTACCTACGACAGTGTTCTTAAACTATTACACCTTTTATGCGATTAAATGCTCAATTGAGCTTCTTCACATTAGTTAAGCAATCGAATGCTATTTTTAAAAGAAAAACACAATTATAATGTTTATTTAAAGCTAATTACGACTAAATACAAACATGACGACTATTTAAGGCGAGCGCTTGACGTCAATGCTAAGTGCGAACTTGCAAAAAGCAAAGACATACAACGTTGCTTACGTCAAACATATACATAATAGTGCTGAGACGAAATATCTTAGATATCTTAATGAGCAATTAAGTACTTAAGTATTATTTTAAACAGGGTAACGAATAAAAAACCGATAAATTTGAAGTCGGAGTCCGTAAAGTATTTAACACTGTGGACCGACCCCTTTTATTCATCTTTTTATTATTTTATTATTATTTATTATTTTATTTGCTCACCCGCGACATGTAACATAACTAAGTATATGCGCCATGTGTATGTTTTCATGCCACAACTTCCCTCCATTGTCACACGATCAACACAAGCCGTACAGACCCAACTCTGATCAGACTTTTGGTCAGACTCTAGCAAAAATGATAAGCGAACTTTATTTTCGGCCGTTCGTATATTTTAATATTTTTTTTACTTAAACAAAATGTACTGTTTTGGTGAACTTCGTGAACATTAATTAAACTCTTCTTGAGTATCCTAACCCATCCTAAAAAAATTGCGTTACTCATAAAAGATAACGTTTGGTGAAGTGAAAATTCGACGAAACAATGAATTCTAACAAACGTTTTTTGCCGATAAGACCAATTAGCCGAAAATGGAGATTTCACGATACGAGTCATGTGATGATATCTTTTAAGTTGGTAATATTAATACTCTCAGATTATAGAACAATTCGAATACTTATTTGCTATTTATCTTGATATTATCAAATCGATTCTGTAGAAATATGTCTATTTGTGTGTTAGTATTTCTGTTTATTGGCCACTTTATTAGGTCAAACAAACAATTATTAGCGATCACTAGACCTTTCCTCATTTCATATTTTTGACCGTCAAACGTGTCAACTTACGGCAGCGATTGCTTATTTAATTAAACATATGTCAAACTCTCAATTACCCCACAACATACACATTTTAAAAAATACACACAAGCTTTCTCTGTGCTATAAATCCGTCAAACCGCCAACTGTCCAATTTCATAAATAACACTCAAATAACGACCAGCCCAATTTCAAAACACGGCTCAATAAACGTTTAGTAACACCATAAAAAAGCACATTATGAAAAATCAAAGGCCGACTTCAAAAACGCGAGGAAATGTTACAATTAAACGTCATCAAACGCGGCTTGTCAAATGTCAAACGGCCATATTGGATTTGCGAACAAGCCGGCCACTTCCGACGTTCTCTATTTAAATTAAATCATAACCACCTTAATTTTGCCGCTGGTAAAACGAAGCTGCGCCATCCGGTGCTTTATTCCTGTGCCTTTGAGTTGTAGTTTCAGTAAATGGTGGTGGCTGATGAAATTAAAACTGGCGGTTGATATCAAAGGGGCCACACACGTTGGACGGACTTCCGCGACTTTGTACGTGGCCATCACTATCGATTAAGTTAGTATCGAGTCGTGACTAAATCGATTTTGCGATTAATCGGGAACTTCCTCGTTATATGGGAGATGAAAGCTCTAAGACCGATTTTGCGAGGTTAGCAGGTAGCACAAACGGTTCGAGTCGAACCCCTAATACATTTCTGTGCTTGCACGTAGTTATGTTAAATGAGGCGTATTTTAAAACGATTATATATTTAATAGTCGTAATCGCTTTTACTAAAATTATTGCAATTATAAAAATGCAAATGAATTAGCAATATTCATTAAAACAATTATGAAATCGCCACAACGAGATTAATACAAAAATTGGCCCACGAGAGACAAGCTGGATTGTAATTGCGTCTAGTAATTATTATTACTTCGCCGATTTTTCTTCACACAGACATGTTTTTCGGTGAAATGAAAATACGTAAAGTGACGATTTTACGAAACGTAATTTATGACTCCCAAATGGAAGTATCCCGAATGTTTTACTGAACTTTTGAAAATGAACGAGGCGCCTGGTTTGGGTGATAGTCGAATAATTAATAATTAGTAACGGTAACATCAACGAATCTATTAAACGATGTCGTCGGTAATTGGTTTAGCGATTCGATGGTAATGTGACCTGAATGTGAAACTCGCTTCTTAGAAACAGTTCTGTTTGTTTACATTTTATTTGAAATTGGATACTAGACTTGTCCAATGTCTTGTCAATTGGAGATTAACACTTACCTAATCGTTAAGGGCCACACAATTTTCAAACCAAACATACAGATCTTCAAAAATAAAATAATAGTAGTACGAAAGCGACAAAAATTTTCAATTTCATTATTTCCCGGCTATGAACATCTTATCATTGTCTGCGTAAACATATTTAATTCGAGTAGTATAATGCGTTAATTGTAAAGATTGTGTTATCATATCACAATCGATTGTCAATTTTTTGCGGAAATTGTATCGGCTATTATTTCTAATGACTAGGCGTTGTACTCCGAGTTACATGACGATATGTCATTTAATGCATAGGCTAAGAAAAACCTAGAACCTAGATCCCACAATATCATCAACATAGACGACCGGATAGCCTAGTGGTTAGAGATCCTGAGTATGAAGCTTGAGGTCCCGGGCTCGATCCCCGGTCGGGGCAGATGATTGTATGACGAATACGAAGGTTTGTTCTCGGGTCTTGGATGTTTAATATGTATATAAGTATGTATTTATTTATATGAGTGTGTTTATCCGTTGTCTAGTACCCATAGTACAGGCTTTGCCTAGCTTGGGACTAGGTGAATTGACGTCAATTGTCTCATAATATTTATTTATTTATATTCATCCTATTTATGTCCCACAGCTGAGCCCAGGTTTCCTCCCAAAATGAGAGTTTAGATTAACAATATTTCATTTTTCTGCACCTGAAAATTAATATAGGCATCGAAAGAGATTTGCCTCCTGAAGACATCAATATATTTATATAAATTTTATATTGGTACTTAATATGAAATACAAGACAATGAAAAAAAAAGAGCGGTAATATTGCTCTTACTACTTAATACTACGAACGAACGAATGACATACCATTTACGAAAAAAAATCTCTGACGAGTTTGCTTTTGACAACGTCACATTATCTTCATAAACGTCTTTACTTTTACTAAGGTAAAGGCAATTAATCCATCCTAACGTATGGAGTTACGTCCTTTTAAAATAGGTACCTTTTAATAAATTAGTTATTGACTGCAGGTTTGAGTACTTGATGTTATAATTTCAGCATGCTACCTCCACGCGTTCCAGAGAAATAGGGCCTTGACAGACAGACAGACGGACAAGAAAGTGATCCTATAAGGGTTCCGTTTTTCCTTTTCAGGTGCGGAGCCCTAAAAATAACTGTAGTGGTGGTGTACTTTAACTCTTAAATTTCCATTACATCTCTGTCCTATGCTTGACATATTTTTTTAGTGTTTAGATTACTTTCCTTCTTGTAAGTTTGTTAAATGCTACAAGCATACTAAAAACATAACTACAATGTACCTACATTAACAGTTTTAAACGATTCGCGGTAATTACATCAGACATACCTACCAACCTAAACAAACCATTATCACTGGCTTTCCACCGTCGCGATATTTAATCGACAAGCTACGCGATCCTTTTGTATTTTTAGGGTTCCGTACCTCAAAAGGAAAAAACGGGACCCTTATTATAGGATCACTTTGTTGTCCGTTGGTCTATCTGTCTGTCTGTCGCGACCCTTTTTCTCTGGAACGCGTGGAGGCAGCATGCTGAAATTAATATTCAAATACCCAGGCCTGCATTCCCTGGAAGCTGTGAAAAAATCAAGCTTTTAAGTCGACGCAATCAAAAGATCCCATACTTTATGTACATTGAAAAACTTAACTTGAAATTTGGTATGACGGTAATTCTTATCTCAAATCTCAAAATCAAAATGTTTTATGACACTGACCAATATAAAATGACCCAATATACATTTTGTTTAGGAACAGGGCTCTAACAAACTCTTAAAATACTGGGGAAAAGCAGGGAAATATTTGTACGGAGCCCTCGTGTGCGAGTCCGACTCGCACTTGGGCGGTTTTTTTTTTCAAACTCCGAAATTAGTACAATCGTCCCACGATAACTCTACATAAGATATTAATTGGCAACCCAGAAAAATCACGCGGTGGTAATACTTTTTTCATGTCACTCAGACATTTCTTTAATTAAAAATAATATAAAAAATAATAATGATGGTAGCAATCAAAAGTTGTTGTTGTTTTTTAAATATGGCTCTGTCCATTGGAGGACAATTTTGCTGGTGTTTAGTAGGTTTTGCCGTTGTACGGTAAAAAAACCTGGAAAACGAAATATGAGAGGTATTTTAATGGTGGCTGGTGAATGAACAATGACCTGTTTAATGTTTAATCTAATCAAAAGCTCAAAACGTGTTGTTTGACTATAAATCAGTGTTGCCATAAACAAACTTTAGATTTATACTGTTGTCAGTTCGTTGCAGAGTTATCGTGGGACGACTGTACTTATTAAAATAGAAGATGCTATAGGTAGTAAGGTAATATAAAACCCCGTTCGAAATTATTATATCTACAAGGTACAAGCAAAAGATCCGATAGGCTCTGCAGTGTGTATCAATGATACATAATCTACAGTTTGGCCTCTATATGCATCAAGAAGATGTTATAAACTTACTAACAATTATTGGATATCAGAAAATTGAACAGCTCCGAAATCAAAATATACTCACACGTTGAAAGTTTTAGGGATTTGAGTTAGGGTCAAGCAGTTTTGCATTTTGTTAGATTCATATTTAATCCTAAATGCTGAGTAGGTATTTAAAAAGCTTAATAGGAATGTGATATTTTATAAATCATAAGCTATTAGATTAAATACAACAGACAAGGATATTCTCTTTGTTATTGCATATGCTATTTGTTTTTATTCATTTGCTATTACTTTCAAAACTTCGCAGATTTTTTTTAACACATGACATAAATGAAGGGCAAGAGCTAGGTAAGTACTTTTCTAAAAATATGACGTGGGCGAAACCGCGGGGAAAACCTAGTGTCAGATCCAAGTAAGTTATGCTAATATCAAAGTTGTTATTCCAAAGTTAGTTTAATAGCTCTACAAACTTAATGTTATGTAAAATAACAAACATAAACACAAGTCATGTATTCCAATTTACATTCAAAGCCATAAATGTTTACGGCCTAATCCATCAACTGATCTTTGGCTGCCATCAAGCGATATTTAAATCGTATTACTTTTAATGAATGCCTAATGAGCTCTAGAAAGTCACTTAATTAAAACGACACCAATAAAAATAAAACCAAGTATATTACATCGCTAAAACCCAAATCCGAAACACAAACAAAAAAAACAACTCACCTACAACAATCCGATAAAAAACACTGGCACAATAGAATCCGAACCAATTTGAATAAAAAAAAAACACTCTCAATTAAAACACTTCCGAATTGTAATGTCAACGCATTGTGGCGGGAACATACAATGGTTCAACCAGCCAGTACGTATTGGAACGTTTCTGCCGTGGTACTGGCGGCCCGAAGCAACCGCGTCAGTGTGTGCGTATAAACCGTACACGTAGTCATGCGGCTGTGTGCTCGTGTGAGGGAGACAACGCGCGAGCTGTTAACGCGGCGATCCTCGCAGTTAGACTAACTCACATCCAAATCGCTTAATTTTATGAGTTGTTGCCTGCCCCATCCCCTCGGCGTCGGAGGGAGTGACTTTGGCACGGCGTCGTGTCACTAATGTTTTGTTTTAAGATGTAAACCACTTTTTAATATAATTATACACTAACATTGACCTTGAAAGGTTACTAACAAAACAATGCGTACTAAAATAAAACTGTATTTCATTGCAAATTAGTCTGAGAAGTGTTGTTAAAAAGCCTCTAATTTTTTATTAATAAATTACAGATTACAAGAGAAGAAGGAAGTAAAATCGATCGAATTACATGACAACACAATGTTGATTTTTCCACGTGTATTAGTCACATGATGGATATTTATTTTCGTCATGTAATGCAACTATTCGAAACCATTTATAAATGTGATATGGCAGCCAACAGGCAAGCGAGATCCGTGTCATTCTTACAAATTAAGCATTTCCTACAAAAAAGCCAATTAATTGACGTTGTGAATCAAATTTGGAAGAAAAATGCATATCTCACAAACGCGCCGCTGCTATATCAAATGCTGAGCTAAAAAACCGGTCAAGAGCGAGTTGGACTCACGCACCGAAGGTTCCGAGCCACCATCAATTATATTTTTGCCAAAGCCCATAGCAATAAGACCCACCTTATTTATCGTTTTATCGATACGAACACTTATTTTATTATAGACACATATTAGTTGTTAACCTTCCCAAAATTCTAATCGGCCGATAATAGCAATAATGATAATGACAGCAAATTAGTGATTAACCCAATACAGCAATCAAACATTGATTAAGACGCGATGGCGTTATCTGTAGATCGCTGATGAACCATTTAAAACAACGGATTTCGACTTCAAATTGGACCAATCAGCCAATTAATCGATTTATTTTCCATTACTCAATATCATTTTACTTGTGCGATTGCCATCGACTGCGGATGCAATTGATTTAAGAACGATAAACGATTAAGGAAAATTTTGGTTCATGTTGTGCAACTGTTACATAACTGCCTTGTTAGACAGGAAGCATTTTGAATTAGTAGGTATACAGGAACCAACTTTTCTTACTCAGTAATCGATGGCAATTACATTTCATTTGGGGCCATTAAAACAAACATGATTTTTATGAACCTTTATTTTTAATTTAGGATTCAAGTTTATTGTATTAACTGTCGTATTACCTCACGATTTAGTTCCGCATTAGAGATAATAAATGATGTACTTAGAATTTGATACTTGATCATGGTAGATCAAGAGGCTTGTGCCAATTTACTGTACTACCTCTACAATAACGTCAGTGAACTTGACTTGACTCTATGTTAACTTTTATACGGCTCTACAAGGCACAGATTTTTGCCATTCAGCCACCACTTAAAAAGACAAAAAGACCCCATTTCAAAGTCCCAGCGCGCGAAGCATTTAGCGCCGGTACAGTAGCAATAACTCAGCGCAGGAAATCACGTCATCGCTCTATTACAGCACGCCCACTACTGCAGTGTACACACACACGGAGGGCTGTCGGATACGTGTGCAGTACGTTCGATGGAGAATGGTGCACGTAAATTGGATTTATACAGATTTAAGTTTTAGTTCATGTAGTGCTTTAGTTCATTACATGTAAAGCTACGTAGAGCTTCTATCTAGCTCTATGCATACAGACTGTGTGCGTGCCTAAATCTTGCAAGTTTATTTTAACTTAACATCCACTAATTTGATGTGTGTGTAGTTTTGATGACATGACAATGACAATGATATTAGATAGTATCAGAAGCATTATGTTAGTGCAAGAATTGTGTAGAGTTGCATACATTACTTTATCTACACACATGTTATAAGTATGAGTTCTCTAAAATGGGTTCGGAAGCCGAAGGCTTTTTACTTTAAATCGCAGACAAACATATCGAAGTAACGTTTCGTATCCACATTTTTTTTTAATTATTGTAAATTCACGGGCGGGCGCTGTTCCAAACGTCATACAAGCTCGATAACGTTTACTATTCGATTTTACGTGACGCAGGTTTCGAATATTCGTACTCGGGCCTCTGAGCCGGGACATGTAGTGAGCGTCTCTCTGCCAGTGAAAGGACTACGAATTGGTCCGAAACATGTCGGGCTAAACTCGACTTAAATATACGTGAGTGATCCGTTTTATTTCACTATGCATTGTATTTGTTTGTATTATATTTTATGCATTATAGAGGACTTATATATGTGTGTAGATAAAATAAGAAGTGAGAGAAAAAGATTGCGGGACCGCGATGGATTCGATAAGCACAAGACCGGTCTGAGTGGAGAACCGCGGGGGAGGCCGCGTCCAGCAGTGGACGTCTTTCGGCTGACATGATGATGATGAAAATAAATGATTTAATTCCATCTCGCACTATAATGCAGCGCACGCGGCGCCCCCGCTCACCTAATTGTGTGCTCGGCATTGTTATGATTATGTATCCATTTGACATATTACGCTATGTGCGACGTAATTACGAATTACGCCCCGTTATTAATGCCCCGTCGACGTTAACGCTCGTGTGTGCCTTTTATGGAACGACTAGCTGTTGCCCGCGACTTCACAGAATCCCGCAGGAAATATACGATATCCAGGGTAAAAGGTAACCTGGACTTTAATCTGGGATATAAGCTATCTCTATTCCAAATTTCAAACAAATACGTACGGCCGTTTCAGCGTAAGGTGGTACGTCTGTCTCTCTGTGCGTCTGTACACTCAGAGACACAGACTGTCAGAGTTACTTTCGTTTAATATTAGTAAATTAAGTGTTGAAAATACTCGATAACTAGAATTCGTCCAAATTCGTTCCGCCGTTTCAGCATGAAGAGGCCGCAAACGGACAGACAGAGAGACAAAGTTACAATCTGTAACTTACTTAGAATATGATTCAGGTTCGGGTGAATTCGAATTGACATACTGTCAAGTTTTTAACCCCATTACAAAAATATGGGTTTAATAAACATATTAGTATCTTTGTCCATCCGTCAGTGGCTGTTTTGTTTTTTTTTTAAGTAAAAAAAAATAAAAAAATAAAATATCGTGGGACAATTTGACACCAATTGACCTAGTCCCAAACTAGGCAAAGCCTGTACTATGGGTACTAGACAACAGATAAACATACTTATATAGATAAATACATACTTATATACATATTAAACATCCAAGACCCGAGAACAAACATTCGTATTCATCATACAAACATCTGCCCCGACCGGGATTTGAACCCGGGACCTCAAGCTTCATAGTCAGGGTCACTAACCACTAGGCTATCCGGCCGTCAGAAGTAAGAAATAAAGAGAGGTTGCAAAAACTCGCGTTAACTATTATACTTAATTATAAACAACTCATTTTGAAAACAACTCTGCACAAATTATTAAAATCGCTAACTAAATAGATAAAAATGTGATCTTAATTTTGTTATTCATAAATGCAAAATGCCCAATTTAAATGCAAGATAAATTTACCTGTCATTTTTAAATTTACATTAGTTAAATACGCTCGTTTAACATGTTTATACATACAACTGTACACAACAACATACAAATGTTGATGTCTAGATTTCTAGACACAGACACAGTGATTAAGGTTAGTAATCAAACAATCTAAATTAAATTAGGGAACATTCACAATTTTAAATAAGTAGTACAATCGATGCGGCTTAAGTAGTCATACATAACAGTGTTTTTAGAATTTCTCTACCATTTGTATTAATCAAGATATTATGGTGTAAAAGTGGCCACTGACATTGTGACGCCATAACAGTCCGTTTGATATTGGTTTTTTTATTCGGCTAGTCTTTGCAGAATTTAGTAATACAAGTACTTAATATCCTTCAAAATTTTATAGCAACAGATCAATTAACACGCAATGACGATTGGGAAATACATTCTTAGCTCTCTAGGTTGGCAACGCATCTGCAAGCCCTCCGGGGTTATTTATCACATTTTAATGATTTGTACGAATTCCAATTTTAATTGTGAAATTTGTCACTTATGGCCGCTGTTGCCTGAAAATTAAGAATTTCTATTTTTTCTTTTTTATTTATAGCTCCCAAACGGATGGACCGATTTCGATTCACCCGTTTTTGAAATGTACTTTTATAAATCTTGGCCTATATCTCACCCTATGCAAGTTCCCCATTCCAAACACTGCGTGAGACAAACGGATTCCGTAGCGGGTTAATTAACTACGGCGTAGCGCTACGCCGCGTGCTACGAAGTGCTACGCATTGTTGACGCAACATGCGACAATGGAGACTTTGCATTGAAATGATAATAATTAATTAAACTCTAGTTATTATGAAACTACTGTGAGATTCAATCGTATTGAATTAAGCGGATCACTCAAGTATGTCAGTCGAGTTTGTTTTTTGATATCTTCAAGGGATTGCAGTCTCTGAATATTTGATATTAATTCCAGCTTGCTATCTCCACGCGTTCCAGAGAAAAAGGATCTTGACAGACAGACAAACAGACAGAATTATATATAAGGTTTCCAATAAAGAAAATTCCTTTCCTTTTTCATTCTTATCTTCTTGTACTGTTTTGTGGTTTTTAATTAAAAATATTTGTATTGTATTGTTTTCTTTTTTTCCTTTTCCACCACCATCTACATTTATTGATAAAACTATTAGGAGTACCATTTTTTATACAAAAAAATATTACTACAAACACATAACTAGCTTCACCACGGTCGGTAATAAAAATCATAATCCGTAGTAAAACGTAGAATACTTAAGTTACAACTTATTTCCGAGAAAAGAAACCAAACAGTAACTTTACGAGCTATAAAATCCAATAAAACATAAGTTATGCTTAACAGAGCTGTTAAATATTGTGTGTGTTTGTGTGTATACCGTACGGAACGCGGGGTGACGAAATGGCTCTATAATAATAATAAAGTTGAATGGCATTTGGCTTCTAAGTGCGCTCTTACTTACTGATAGAAATTTCTGTAATTATAACAGCCGTTTCCAATATTCAACCTATGAGATTTTATTCCAGCAATTTGATTGTTTATCTATGCAAAATTACAGCTTTCTAGTAGCAACAGACAGTAACAGACAGATGGACATGACGAAACTATAAGGGGTCCTTTTTGCCATTTTGGCTTCGGAACCCTAAAAAACCAAATAATAAATATCATCGGACAAATTGACACCAATTGACCTAGTCCCAAACTAGGCAAAGCCTGTGCTATGGGTACTAGACAACGGATAAACATACTTATGTAGATAAATACATACTTATATACATATTAAACATCCAAGACCCGAGAACAAACATTCGTATTCATCATACAAACATCTACCCCGACCGGGATTCGAACACGGGACCTCAAGCTTCATAGTCAGGGTCTCTAACCACTAGGCTATTCGGTCGTAAATGGTCAAACCTTAACGCAAATACAATTAAATACTCGAATATTGAACTCCAGCGATTAATTGCCTCAAATAACTCAATTTTAGAGGCACTCGATAAAAAACAGTTTTTTGTAAACAATTAAGTGAAGCTATTAAGAGGGCTTCGCTTAATCTCCTTAAGCATAAAAATCACTTTTAGAATGTCTTTATGTTTCGAGCGTTGATATTTTTTCTCGTTTTGGGGATTTAAATTGACGGTAAAAAATTGGTGTTGCCACATCGAAAGATCACGAACGATACAACTTTTTTCTTTGAGTTCATAGATGGCGCTGTGTTACGCAGAGGTCTTAGTGTCATACGAAATTAATGTTACAGAGACCTCTATAGTGAAACTAGCTAAAGCAGGCTCATTATTTTAAAGGATATAGACAATGGCTCTTGGTTTTATCGTCATTAGAAACATAAACATTTCATAGGTACATAATGTATTTTTATTTTGTTTTTTAGTATGAGACTACATTTATTTCAAGATAGTAAGACAGACAGTTGCGGATGGTAGGACCTTGTGCGACGTCCGTCTGGATCGCTACCACCATCTTACTCGCCAATCCTGCCGCTAAGCAGCATAGGGTCGAGCACGAAGTTTTCGAATCCTGCGTAACGTTATCGAGAAATTTGTATGACGTTTGGAACAGCGCTCACGTATTTGGAACTAAAATTTATTATGAGGTTTCTCGTTTTCGATACGATAACGTAACGGTACGCAGGATTCGAAAACTTCGTGCTCGAGCTCCTGTGCCCTCAGTGTGATCAAAAAGCACAAAATACGCCTCGATCGCGTTTGCGTTAAAGTGTCAAATGAGAATTGTTAAACGTGAACGCGATCGAGACGTATTTGTTAGCCTGGTCGCCGACTAGGCGCTCTGTGCCTTTAGTGTAATTAAAAAGCACAAAATACGCCTCGATCGCGTTTGCGTTAGTGTCAAATGAGAATTGTTAAACGTGAACGCGATCGAGACGTATTTGTTAGCCTGGTCGCCGACTAGGCGCTCTGTGCCTTTAGTGTAATTAAAAAGCACAAAATACGCCTCGATCGCGTTTGCGTTAAAATGTCAAATGAGAATTGTTAAGCTCGCGTTTAACAATTCTCATTTGACACTTTAACGCAAACGCGATCGAGACGTATTTCTTGGCCTGGTCGGCGATTACACTAGGCGCTCTGGAAATGCCTTCTTTACTAACAGAGGTCTCATCCTTGATTTACGGAAAAAAGTCCCTCTGACAGATCTTTTAACAAACAACATAATAATCTTTTACCGTTAAATTATCCAAATGTAACAAGGAAATTGGATCGTATAATCGATTTATTTAATGACGCGCATAGTTTTATCAATACCTTTAAGTCATAAAACTATAACTATCCGCCATTAATCCAATATAGATAAGTCAATTTTAAATTTTCCAAAATTTAAAGATAATCCTTAATCCTGGCAACATTGACGTCAATACTCAGCTCCGAAGACTACAAGTGAATTTCAACTTACATGGTTTGGTTTAAAGTTTAATGTTGCATGTAGGTACGTTGTTGAGAGCAACGCAGGTAGCGCGCCGTAATAAAAATTAGTGCGACCCCTGTTTGATAGATTTAGGGTTCTTTTGGTGAATGTAAAAACCGTTTGGTGGTGAAAATGCTCTGGTGATTACGTTAAAGATTTTTTTTTATACGACAAGGAAGGCAAACGAGCGAGTAGGTCACGTGATGGTAAGTGATCACCGCTGCCCATAGACATCCACAACCCCGTTGGGTTTGCAAATGTGTTGCCAACCTAAAGATTCCTGCTGGATTGGTCTAAGGTTTCAACCTCGCCTAGACAAAGAGATGGCTCTACAAAAACATGATAGCGACCCGTTAACCGACTTTAAAAAACCTTACTGCAAAAATTGTTAACTAATTTATATACCTTATGCCACTTCCACAACTGAGACGAATCTAATGACACCTCTTATGTTGAAATCCTTCAAACGGCTTATGCTGCGGAGCGTACCAAAGAATTAGACATACATATTACATACCTTACATGCATTATACGCTGGAAAAACATAACCCTCTCTTTTGGTAGTCGGGTAATAATTAATGGGGTTAAATAAATAAATAAATAAACATCATGGGACAATTGACACCAATTGACCTAGTCCCAAACTAGCAAAGCCTGTACAGTCAAGGAATTTAATTTCCAACTCACCTAAGGTTTAATATCGTATAGCAAACTGTCACCATAAGAGCTAGATAGAACACGACGTCGCTTTGACATGTCGCGTTTGCGTTGACATTTTCGACCTTAATGCACAGCGATTGTCTAACAACATTTCAACAAAATGGGTAGGGAATTAAGTTCCTGGACAGTACTATGGGTACTAGACAACGGATAAACATACTTATATAGATAAATACATACTTATATACATATTAAACATCCAAGACCCGAGAACAAATATTCGTATTCATCATACAAACATCTGCCCCGACCGGGATTCGAACCCGGGACCTCAAGCTTCATAGTCATGGTCTCTGACCACTGGGCCATTCGGTCGTTAAAAAGTAGATACATGTTTAACTATAAATAAAATTAAATAATACACATAATCTTAATTAGTTGATCGGGCTCTGAGGCAATACTTTTTTTCCAAGACTTGAGGCGTCGTCTTGGCGAGAGAGGTGTTGACCCTCGCTCCGGGTTATTTCTGGTGCAGAGGTCGTCCATCGCGGTTCAGTGTGGTAAAGCGGCAAGTGTGATGGCACTTTTGTGCCTGGAATGACGCGGGGCGGATTGTTTGACTTATTGTGTATTTATTGAATTGTAATGTAGGTATGTTTGTATTTAAATAAACACTTATCTTAATTGGTGTAACATTGTAATAATTGTATTTTAAAATGGTGGTCTAATAGAACTTTTGTCATTATAGTGTTATACTTAGAGGCAAAGTTATATGAAGTCGTTTTTTAGGGTTTCGAAGCCAAAAAGGAACCCTTATAGTTTCGTCATAGCTCAGAGACTATAGCTTCTTGGCGGAATGAATGGGCAACTTCAGCCTTTGTTTCAAAATACTTATCATTTGGCAAATGCCTTATCACAATATGGTACGATCACCCAAAATTAATGTGTACGATTATTACTATGTTATTATAATTATCATGTTTATTACTGATTAATTGATCGATACCACTTTAATTACTTAATGATAAATCACCAAGAATTAAAAAAAAAGGATTTAAGTTGAATTCCTGAAGATTAGCTATAATCATTCTGGAACTTTAATCCCTTTTGTGTTTTTATTGTTATCATAAATAAAAGTACTATTAACGTTGCCAGTGCGGGCGCACTCCGCGCTAAAGCCTTGAAGAACCTCCTCCTTTTTTGAAGTCGGTTAAAAATGTGCTTCCTGCCCCGTGCCCCCATCAGTAGTCGTGGGTAAACTACTGTAAGTAAGTAGATAATAAACACTTTATTTTACACAAAAAAAAAACAGGATAAAAACACAAGTTACAACAATGAAATTCGAGTAAACAGGCGGACTTGTCCCTTTAAGGGATCTCTATCAGCCAACCTTTGAGTGGTGGAGAGGAATAGTTTACTAGGGATCGACAAATAGTGAGTTGTCTTGGTGTAATCGCAACAACAGTTTTAGTGAAATAAAACGGATCACTCGCATATATAAATTGAGTATAGTTTAAATGACCATGAAAGCGAGGATAGTTGTGTGTCGTTGTCAGCTGCGCCTAGTAGTCGCGCGAGCAGAGCCGCGGCGCGCAGTATGCGTCTCGCTGCCGCTGGGTCGTGCGCTCCCAGAGGAAGGACTACGAATTAGTCCGAAACAAGTCGTGCTAAACTCGACTTATATACGTGAGTGATCCGTCTTATTTCACTATGATTGAGTCTCACGGTAGTTTCATGTTAAAAGCAACAACAAATTATTATTTTTTTATTCCGATTCTTCTCTTTTTGTTCACATACGGAACCCTTCCCGCAAAACCTATCAAAATCATCTTTTATTTGTCAAAATAAAATACTCTTAAGAGCATTATGGGCCCAGCTCTACCCTGATTGCCCCCAGATGGCGTACGTAAGTAGTTTTATTGTTATGACGATATTTAACTAGCTAGGTTTATATTTCTAACTATTGGTTGTAAACGCTTTTTTTAAACGGTCCTATGGAGGTACGGGGCCCTCAATAGTGAACATTGGCTGACGGACAACATTATGTTTCATCCAAAACAACGTTTTCGGAAAATTTTATTGTACAGTGAGCAGCAGAAGTAGCTAAGCAGCCGAAACGGTCACAATGATCTACACAAGCTCTTATGTCTATAACAATAGGGCCGTGCTTGCGACATTTTGAACGCGTCGGTTGCTTAGCTACTTTTGAATGGATTTTAATGAAACTTAGCTAAGAACCATCTCGATTAAACTAGCTTTCGATTAAAAAAACCGCATCGAAATCCATCCATGCCACAAGCAGTGCCCTAAGCACGACTTGTCGAATCCTGCGTCACGTAAAATCGAATAGTAAACTATAACGAGTTTGTATGACGTTTGGAACAGCGCCCGCCCGTGAGCGTATTTGGAACTAAAATTTAGTATGAGGTTTCTCGATCTCGATACGATAACCGTAACGTAACGCAGGATTCGACAAGTCGTGCTTAGGGTACTGATACACAAATACGCAGGTCAAACTTATAGCATCCCTCTTTTTGGGTCGGTGTCAAATATATGTATAACATAACCAACTTGGAAAAGTTGAAAAACCCCCGATACTGTCATTTCAAAGTTCAATATCTCAAAAACGGTTTAACCGATTTTTATGACACTTTGCTAAGAACTATCTCGATTAAACTAGCTTTCTATTTAAAATAAAAAGTCCATCAGTCCGTCCATCCGTTTGGGATCTATGATGTCATAGACTGATACACACCCAATACACAGGTCAACACCCCTCTTTTTGAGTTGGGTGTTAAAAATAAAACTAACCTAAAAGATACCAAATTATTTATTCTAAATCCACCACTGTCACGCTCACACTAAAAATAAAAACCTAAACCTCAACTTCCCAGGTCAGCACAACAAAGAGGCCATCATTAACCCTCTCTGTTTGAGCAAAGATTTAGACAAAGCGAAAAAAGGGGTAAAAACCCAATTAATTAAGGACAATTAGCCCTTCCGGGTGCAACAAAGGTGGAAAAACTCTTGCCATTAATTATGAGGGTGGAAGCTTTGTGAGCGGATAGCTTCGAATGATTTATGCTGAGAGGTGTGTCTTGGTAAAACGTTTTGTCAAAGCAATAATCATTTCGTGTTTTGAGTCGGGTTTTAGTAAGGCTAATAAGTAAGTAAGTAAGCAACTCTTTCGCCTTTCCAGTTACAAAAATAAATAATGCTGAGCTGACTGCCAACCTTCGTTAGGAGAGGCACAAGATGAAGAGTTACTTACGAGTTTTTTTGTTGACGCTTCAATGCTTCTAGTGATTTTTTTGACACAAGAAAACTTTTGGCAAACTTTGCGTTTTTGGGGTTCCGCACCTCAAAAGGAAAAACGGGACCTTATTAGGATCACTTTGTTGTCCGTCTGTCTGTCTGTCAAGACCCTTTTTCTCTGGAACGCGTGGAGGTAGCATGCTGAAATTAATATCGAATACTCACACCTGCAGTCCCTTGAAGCTGTGAAAAAATCAAACTTTATGTCGTCGTGTATGTAAGTACTTGTATGTGTGTGTATGTTGTCTATACATATATAAAATCGTAGACCCGGCGCGTCTGTACATTGAAGATTTTCAAAAAAAAAATTTAGGTCGCATGGAATAATTAACAGAACACAAATCTGATTTTTTTGAATTTTTTGTCTGTTTGTCTGTTTGTCTGTTTATCTGTTTGTCTGTTTGTATGTTTATCTGTTTGTCTGTTTGTTTGTGGAGGCATCACGCAAAACCACTGGACAGATTGGAATGAAATTTTACATGGTAATAATTTACAACCTGGAATAATACATAGGATACTTTTTATCCCGTTTTATTTCATATTTTTTACCTTAATTATTGTTTAAATTTACTTAAGTACATATTTTTTCATAATTGAAACTGACCATAGACATCACAGCTGATTCAGCTGTCATGGCTGTCACACCATTGTTTTTTTTTTCATTATAGACCATGGACACATTGAGTGAGATGTCTCATTCAGCCAAATCGGTGGCTGTATGCAGGCGTTCTATTCGAAATTTAACATTTTTATCAATGTCTTAAATAGCTTGGTAGTATTAAAAAGAAAAATACACTTTTTAATAAAAAAACCGGCGGGACTATGTAAATAACAATAACGCATTAAGTTTTGATTTATTTAAAGCTATGTAAATGATATTAATTTAATAGCTTTTAGTAACAAAATCGTGATCATTTGTTGTATTGGAGTCCACCATGATGAATATAAGAGGAGAACTAACTATTAACTAAAGCAAACTTAGTATAAATTTCAATGGAAAATTTTTAGTCGTTGTGAAACTATTATAAAATATGGGTAAGGAAATGAATGAATTTAGTCAGTTATTGTAATATTTTGCAATAAATAATATTTAAGACACTGCCACAATTAAAGTAACAACAATGTCAGTTTTGGCTCGCTGTATTATAAGAGTTAATTAATAATTAGGAATTCCTTATTTCCTCTTAATGTTTGAGAAAAAATCTATATCTGCCACGGCTAGAATAGCAATTGCTAGACTCGTACTTTGATTGTTTGATTAGTTACTTTGATTGAAGATTTCTTTTCTTGTGATTTTACGAATGTAACCATTTGAGTATAGAAAATGAACCGGACTATTTCAGAGTTGTGGTTTGCAAATCGTATTTCTAGTTTTTCAAGAGAGTATGGAATATAGAGAAAGTTCATTCTTTCAGATTTGGAAGATGGTTATAGTCTCACTAGAAAGAAAACTGGTACGTACATTTAATACAATATTAAACACAATATATAGGATTAGGAATTATGATCCCCAATAAAGGAAATTTACTGCTGGTGCTAGAGACTTGAAATTTGGCATACATGTACCTAGAGTATCATAGAGGTCTATGGTGTACTAAGGAAGGATTTTTCGAGATTCCCACGGGATAGAGAATAAATGGGATTTATATTTTCGAATCAAAGTGACTCTATCTCCGTAACTATAATTATCAGATATTTCAATTTTGGCATGCAAGTAGGTAACAATAACAGCTAAAACAGTCTTCATGATTTTCCGAAATATCCACGGGATAAAGACCTAATAGTATTATTTTCATTATAACTGACTAGCTGACTTGAAAGTTTAACAGATAGTGAGTTTCTTAAGGATCTTAGAGGTGTACTAAGACAGGATTTTTCGAAATTTCCACGGGATAGGGAATTACCTAAACTTCGTTTCTTTCTTTTTTTGTAGAGGGTCTGAAACTTTAACCAATAGAAAATTACACTATCCCTGATTGACATAGGCTACTTTTTCTCCGGGAAAATGCAAAATTCCCGCGGAATAGAAATAAGTGAATTCAAATTCGAGATAGAAGTAGCCTATGTCAATCAGAATAAACAGTGTAGGTAACTTTTAATTACCGAAAATATTTTTTTGATCGGTCGAAAAATTCACTTATTTTTATCCCCAGGGAGTTTTGCATTTTCCCGAGGAAAAATAGGTAGCCAATATCAGTCAAGAACTGGTATCTTTCTATTAGTGAAAGTTTTTTTATTAGATCGATCTAAAGAGTTAAAATGCAAAATTTCCGCGGTATAGAAATAAGTGAATCCAATTTCGGGACTGATTTAAAAAAAATCACTAATAGGAAGCTACAGTCTCTGATTGACATTTAAGAATTTTTAAAATATGTAGGTCTGTCCCGCGGGAACTTTATACACTTTTTCGGGATAAAGTAGCCTAATGTCAATCAGAAACAGTGTAGCTTTCTATTAGTGAAACATTTTTTAATGGGTCTAAATGTATAATTTACTTATTTCTATCCCCGGGGAATTTTTGCAAAAGTAGGTAGTCATGTCAGACAAGATCTGTATGTAGAATGTTAATGGTGTATAGTAGTTTTAAATTTTTAATTAAGTAGGTAGGTAGTTCCATTGGGTTCACAGACAAAAAAACAGCAACATCTCCATCTTCCGTTAAAAACCAGTATTTGTATTAGGTACTTACGTTATTGTCTACGCGTACGAAGTCGCGGGCAAAAGCTAGTTATTAAATAACATGTTGTGTTCTGTTGTATTTTTTTTTCTCTTTCATAATATGAAATACATATTATGTATTGTTTTATTTCTAGGCGACCGAATAGCCTAGTGGTTAGAGACCTTGACTTGCTTGAGGTCCCGGGTTCAAATCCCGGTCGGAGCAGATGTTTGTATGATGATTACGAATGTTTGTTCTCGGGTCTTGGATGTTTAATATGTATATAAGTATGTATTTATCTATACAAGCATGTTTATTCGTTGTCTAGTACCCATAGTACAGGCTTTGCCTAGTTTGGGACTAGGTCAATTGGTGTCAAATTGTCCCATGATATTTATTTATTTATGAACTAAAAACAATTATTCTTATTTCTGAGTTACAAAAGCGCTTAGTTGATGCAACTTGTGACCAAAGGGCTGGCAGCTTTCTCTCTCAAAGAATCAGCATCGCTATTCAGCGAGGCAACGCTGCCAGCCTTTTGGGCACTATGCCACGGGGGCCTTATTTAGGTTTAATTTAGTTTTAAGTTGTAGTTTATTTAGTTTAAGCTTAGATTGAATGTCATTGTAAATTGCTTTTATTATGTAAATAAATAAAAAAAAAAAAACAATTACTTTGCTCACCCGCGACCAAAGCAATTGGTCGCGGGTGAGCAAAGTAATTGTTTTTAGTTCATAAATATGGCCCTTCGCAAAGAAACCTGATTCAATAAATTATTTATTTATTTATGTATGTGTCGAATGTATGTGAATAAATGTTTTTTCTCTCTCTCTCTCTCTCTCATGTCGAGGCAATCAAAAGATTACAGTACAGATGTATACAGCCATTAAAAAGGCTGTTTCCGTACAAATTGCCGCACTGTCAAAACCTAAAGGGTACTTCCAGTTGACTAGAAACTTGAAATTTGGAATGAAGGTAGCACAACTACCTACTCAGAAAAATCTAAATACCTTAAATTTTATGTCTGTCTCTTTAAATCACAGACCAACATAAAATGACCCCACTCTGCGTACATTTTGTTTAGGAGCAGGGCTCTGCTAACACTGGACAACATAAAACACTGGGGAAAAGCTGGAAAAAAATTGTACGGCACCCACAGTGCGCGAGTCCGAATCGCACTTGGCAGGTTTTACTTTCATTATTCAGTTAGTTATTGGTGTGATTTGTGGAATCGGCCCTCTGGACGTAATTTTTCCCATTTCACAGAGCTTTGTAGATTAATAACGATAATGATAATACCTAATAAGTTTTTAAAAAGGGGAGTTAGTCGAACGCTAATTATTAATAGAAATAGATAATTGCCTATGTTGATTTAATACCGTATTTAATCTAATTAGTCAGGGGCGCGCTACCCTCAGCGCGTTTTCATTACGTTTATAAGTTATCCGGAGGTTGGCAACCTGAGACTCGCGAAAACGTAAAACGATATTTGGAGGGTACGAATACGAACGCAAATCCTCTATAAAAGGAATTCGTAGTTTGGATATTATTAGAATAGAAAAGAGATCGGGCTATTCTCGGCAGCTTTCGTTTTTAAATCCTAAATATTCAAGAACATAAGGGTTTACAGATGCGTTGCCAACCCAAAGAGCTAAGATGAAATGCCTCTTGTGCCCGTAATAACGCCGGCTGTCTTACTCTTCACACCGGAACACAACAGTGCAAGCACTGCTGCTTAGTGGCAGGGTTAGCGACTAAGATGGTGGTAGCGATCCGGACGGAACGCCGCCAACCACCGCTTCTGGCTTGCCTCTCTTTATTCCATTTTAAACATTGCGGAGCGGAGGTATGGCCTCAAAACATACACATCATTATTTCTTTATTATTCGAATTATAATAACAATCAAAACATCAAAACATAATGGACATGGCAGTGAAGGAGACGAATTGGTAGGTACCTAATTCAATACAAACTCCTAGATTGACTACCGTTTCCGAAACAGCGATTGGATGGTAAAAAGAAGTTTGTTTTGACAATGTCATTGTTCCGCGAATAGCAACACCTTTGTATGGAGATATGACATGACTTCATAGGCTAGTATTTCATCTTAACAAAACATACTAGACCCCTAATACTCCTTACTTCAGTAACCCAAAAATAAACCCTTACAAAACTCCATCCAGCCCCTTTCACGTCAAAATAACCTTCCTGCCCATTCACAGATATTATTTTCAATTTGTAAACAGACCCACGCCATTCTCAACCTTAAAAGCTACCGAATAAAGCATCAGTACGCCCTAATTTCCCTCGTGTCCCTGGAGATACTTGTGACATGTCATCTCAGCGGTAACCCGAAAGAATTGGAAATGATGTATTAGTAGGGAGTTAGAGGAATAAAGGTTGCTTCTTGAATTGGTCGGTTGTTCGCCCCAGGTGGGCTGGCGACCAAATAAAAATAGGCACAAAATCAATACAATGCTTTGCAAGATGTATTGGTGTTGGGCTAGTTCTCTTGAGATGTCGATATCGATAGATTTGATTGGCTTGCGTAAAATATCGACTGAAAAGGCGGCCTTGCAATCTTACTACTCGTTTTTTTCAGTCGCACATTATATTTGGTTTGGCAATATGGGGTAGTTGTGTAGATAGGGAGCGACTGTTTAGATTGCAAAAGAAATGTGTGCGTATTCTTAATGGATTAAAGTCCAGCCGGGAGTCTTGCAGGGAATCCTTCAAAGACTTAGGGTTGCTTACTTTACCAGCACTCTATATTTTGGAACTCTGTAAACTTGTACTGAGATTCCCAAATATATTTCCGCGAAAAAACAACTTCAATAGTGACAGGCTTAATACTATATTTGAGCATGACGTGAGAGTCCCTTTAGGTAAAACAGCATTGTACCGTAGATGCCATAGTCATGTCGCTGCTAAGGTATACAATGCTTTGCCATGCGAAATGAAGTGCCTACCTGATACTAAATTCTTGGTTTCTCTAAAGAAGTACCTCATTGATCTGAGTCCATGCGACCTCAATGAATATTATGCATAATTCTCTTCTGTAAAATATTGCACGAGAAGTTTAAATTTAATTTAGATCAATAGGCTTAATTATGATTTAATAATTAACTTAAATTGCTAATCCGTATTGGTAAAATAGTGTTGAGACCATTTATATTTGTAACACCTACTATGTATCATATACAATTTATTTGAAATAAAGAAACTGAAACTGAAACTGGCTTTTCAGGGTATGTATGTTTTAAGTGAATTTTAATACATGTTGCGGTGGACAACCCTCTTTCTTTAAAAGTACCTATAGTCAATTTACTTGACCGAATAGCCTAGTGGTCAGAGAACTTGATTATGAAGCTTGCGGTCCCGGGTTCGATCCCCGGTCGGGGCAGATGTTTGTATGACAAGTGCGAATGTTTGTTCTCGGGTCTTGGATGTAAATAATGTATATAAGTATGCATTATCTATATAAGTATGTTTATCCGTTGTCTAGTACCCATAGAACAGGCTTTGCCTAGTTTGGGACTAGGTCAATTGGTGTAAATTGTCCCATGATATTTATTTATTTACTATTTATTCATACTAGCTCCGCCGTTAAATCGCCGAAAAAAATCGCCTGTGTGAAAGGGCCCTTATAAACGAAGTCTTCATCGAGCAAAGATCATTCCTAAGAGTAGCATAAAAAAAACTATCGATAACAAAAACTATCGACACCTCAATAGTGACATCCCTATAATTCCGTAGGGCTGTCAGCTCTAAGTAATCGGCCATTATCTGTATCGATTCAGGCTGTCCACCGATTCTCGATTCCCGGACAACGATCACGACTGCGATTGGTTAAAAGGTGCGCAGTACATTGCTGGCTTACCATGGATTTATTTTAGGTCTGCTAAAAGTATTTTTGAAAAGAGCCCAGTCCGATCGTATTTGAAAACAGAAGATAACATTTTTAATTTCAACATTTCAGTTTTGCGTTTGTGATCACAATTCTTAGAGTAGTCATCATCATCATCAGCAGCAGTCTTTTTACGTCCCACTGCTGGGCATAGGCCTCCTCTCATAATGAGAGGGCATGGGCTAGCTTCTACTGTAAGTGTAAACTGTTAAATAAACGAAAACGAAATGGCATCAATTCCTACAAGTTCTATTGCTAGAAATGATTCTGTAGTTGAGTCAATAGTTGAAGTATGGTTGAAGTTACTACTCGCAAACAGAGCGCCTAGTGTAATCGCCGACCAGGCCAAGAAATACGTCTCGATCGCGTTCGCGTTAAAGTGTCAAATAGTATGAGAATTGTTAAACGCAAACGCGATCGAGACGTATTTTATGCTTTTTAACCGACTTCAAAAAAAGGAGGAGGTTCTACGTTCCACTGTATGTATTTTTTTGCTTCATTCAAAGAATATTCCGCTCGCACCGCACCGACTTCATATTTCTGATGTTTAGTGCTAGGCTATAAAACTTTAGGCTTTAGTTTCTGTTGTCCGAAATAAACGCATTTTATTTTATTTCATTTATTTTAGAGGATTATTTTACATTTCTTTTCTAAGGTTTTTGATTACACTAAGGGCACAGAACAAGACGGTAGCTTTTTACACACGAGCGACTAGTGACAGGCATGTATATAGTGACAGGTCATTGTACGAAATACATTGTAGACAATATAAAATCATTTTACATTTTCACTTATTAAGCATCCGAAAATACTCATAAAAACCGATACCTCACTTATTATTGCCATTAAAACGATTTTTAATTTAACAAAAACTAATAAATGGAGGCAGTTTGATCACTGGAAATTATAACGTCATAGATCTGCAATTCAATACAAACTTCATACAAACGGATCCGATCAAATCGTTTTGACATTTCAAAAAAAAGTTGCTGATGTGACGAGAGGCAACATCCCTATTGTTACTTTGAACATGAAAATAACGTGAGATTCATTACTTGTTTATTGTTAATTTTATTATAAGTACCTAATAATAATAATAATGAATCATGATTTGTTGCTATAAATTCTCTCGATTGTTGTGTTAAGTAATGGGTATTGTTATTATATATAAGTTGAACATTTGTACACCTTTAAAGTAGATAACAGATCACTCATATTTTATTTTATTGTAGATCTCATGTAATTTACCTGTGTATTACAAATAAATTAAATAAATAAATATCATGGGACAATTTGACACCAATTGACCTAGTCCCAAACTAGGCAAAGCCTATACTATGGGTACTAGACAACGGATAAACATACTTATATATATATAAATACGTACTTATATACATACATATTAAACATCCAAGACCCGAGAACAAACATTCATATTCATCATACAAACATCTGCCCTGACCGGGATTTGAACCCGGGACCTCAAGCTTCATAATCAAGTTCTCTGACCACTAGGCTATAGGTACTTACTTACTTACTTATGATCCCTATTGTTTTTGTTCCACGACCGCACTTTAGTAGGAACTGTTAGCGCAGCATTTAGTGACGCCGCAATGGAATTTAAACACAATTTTATCATCACTAAGTAGCAGCGACTCGTGGGTAATGAAGCGGTTGCTGTAAGTGATTCAGATCGGTTGCTCTTTGTACTACAGGGCTACAGGGGGCTACGTGTTCTATCCCGGACTGGTCACCTCACAGTATATATATATATATATACTTAACGACCAGCAAATACGATAAAACCATGAGGACTGCCAATGGCTATACAATGTCGCGTTCCTGTAAAAACCGCCTTCAAAAAAAAACCTTAGAGAAAAAACGTAAAATAATCGTCTAAAATAATGATAAATAAATAAAATAAAATAAAATGCGCTTATTTCGGACAACAGAAACTAAAGCCTAAAGTTTTATGGCCTAGCACTAAGCAGCAGAAATATGAAGTCGGTGCGGTGCGAGCGGAATATTCTTTGAATGAAGCAACGACTTCATATTTCGGCTGCTTAGTGCTAGGCCATAAAACTTTAGGCTTTAGTTTCTGTCGTCCGAAATAAACGCATTTTGTTTTATTTTATTTATTTATCATTATTTTAGAGGATTATTTTACGTCTTTTTTCTAAGGTTTTTTTTTTAAGGCGGTTTTACTTTTGTGTTAAAAGATTTTTATTTCACAATTTTACGTTGATTTAACATTTTCAGAATTATCCTCCAACTCCTAACCGTTAAGGAGTTGTACCTTCCATCATCAGCTCATCAACATGGGATGATGACTACCAGACACAAATATTTGAAAAGCCTTAGAAAAAATATATGAAACACATAATACGTGCCTATAAAATTTGAGGGTTGCCCTCAATTTCCCTGGGATTCCATCATCAGATCATGACTTGGTGACAATGGGACAACCTCAGGAGTATACCCTTTCGAATAATGATTCAACATTTTCAAAGTATCCTCTAACTCCTAACCGTTAAGGAGTTGTACCTTCCATCATCAGCTCATCAACATGAGATGATGACTACCAGACGCAAATACTTGAATAGCCTTAGAAAATATATGAAACACATAATACGTGCCTATAAAATTTGAGGGTTGCCCTCGATTTCCCTGGGATCCCATCATCAGATCATGACTTGGTGACAATGGGACCACCTCAGGAGTATACACTTTCGAATAATTTTTTTTTTTTCAAAATCGATCTACAATTGACGGAGTAATCGATGAACATACATTAAAAAAAAATACATACAGTGGAACCTCCTCCTGTTTTTGAAGTCGGTTAAAAATAATGAGCGTGGTGTAGCTACTTTCTGTATGACACTTAGATCTCTGGCTCACACCGCCATCTATGAACTGAAAGAAAAAACGAATTTAGATGGCGTTATTGTGTTAGCCAGAGGTCTAAATGTCATACCAAATGAATGGTACAGAGACCCCTCCGTAGTAAAACTAGCTACAGCAGGCTTATTATTTCAAAGGTACGCGACATCGTAAAGACACTGGCAGTCCTCTGGGTTTTATGGTTCTTGACTTGAGCAAAAATAACTTTGTCCCAAGTTGCTTTAGGCGCATCTTACTTGGCTATCATTTATTTATTTATTTTATTTATTTATTAAATTCATTATGGTATTATTATTATTCATCATGGTATTTCCGAAATCGCTGATAGACTCAAGAAAGCATCGTGCAGCTTTGAAAAGTTGAAAAATTCCTGTAATTTTTATATGCCTCAAAAATAACTTTTTGTATTATTTTTATTTTTACGGTCATCCCGTTTGAAATTAATTTTTCACAAATTTCAAATTTGATGCGTAAATATACAGAAAAACCAGAAAAATTTGTTCTCGAATTGGGGTTTACGGTATGGTAAAGGTTTGGGTTCGAACCCCAATTCGAGAACAAATTTTTCTGGTTTTTCTGTATATTTACGCATCAAATTTGAAATTTGTGAAAAATGCCTCAAAAATGTCTAGACAGATTATTTATGATAAAAACTCAATCATTTCGATTAAAATAAAACCGATCCAAACCCGTCTCCCCGTTTAGGAGCTACGGTGCCACAGAAGACACACAGACACACACGCGTCAAAACACATAACGACCCTCTTTTTAACCCCCGACGAAAAAGAGGGGTATTATAAGTTTGACCTGCGTATCTGTGTATCTGTGTATCTGTCTGTGGCATCGTAGCTCGCAAGCGGACGGACCTATTTCGATGCGGGTTTTTTTGTTCGAAAGCTACTTTAATCGAGACGGTTCTTAGCTAAGTTTCATTAAAATTCGTTCACCCGTTTTTGGAATATTGAACTTTGAAATGTTTATTCAAAAAAAGTAAATAAATTATAATGAGGTAGGTACATTATAAAACTTAAAACTAAAATTTAAAATACTAAATACTTACTAACTAAAACTAAACTAAAGGTAAAAAATCTCTCCCAGATCGCCGCCAATGGGAAGGGTGCCCAGAAGGCTGGCAGCATTGCCACGTTGTATGGCATTAATTAATTACTTTGAAATAACAATGTCGGGGGTTTTTCAACTTTTCTAAGTTGGTTAGGTTATTGCGTTAGAGAGTTAACAAAATAAAACTTACCACTCCCCCGTTTTCCACTGAAGGATCATAATTGATAAATGCTACGTCCACCTCAACGCTAACACTCTGTTCCACTATCACCAATTAGTACAATAATCCTTGTACAGAAACGATATAAACAAAAATTTATGTTATTATCAGTCATTGTAACAAACATCACATGACTACGATAATTGTAAAAATGATAAAAGTATATTTTATAACCTTAATCAGTTATCTAATCGCAGGTCTTTGGGTTTGCTTTTAATGACTTGAATTTGTACAATGAATGATAAATCGATGAGTTTTTCCCATTCACTTACTAACACCATCGAGTTTGGGTCTAGTAGAAAATTCACGAAAGTCCCAAAACAACACGGCGTTTTTCAGAAAAATGCGTAGTTTCGGCGGGAAAAAATTGGATTAACGATGATTACGAATAACATTACATTCTGACTTAAAAAGTTATGAGCGAAAATAATTCTACATAAAAAATACTTGATGATGAAAAATAGTATAAGAAACGATTATGGTTAGCAAACATGTTCACTAACTTGATGAAGTTGAATGATTCGGAGTTGAGAGCGTTCGGAACAGATTAGTTATGATAGTAATCTTTATGATGAAAAATTGTATGACGATTATTTTCGGACTTCCAATAATCGGTATTCGAAAATTTGGTGAAACTTTGGCGCATCCATTTTCCTAACTATTCACTTGACGCGACGCTCGCTGCGGTATTTCTTCGATAATGTCGAATTGAAGCCCAAATCTCATTTTGATAGCCCTCTACATAATATAATTAAGATGTGTTTTATTCAAATATTAGCGTCAGTAATGGCTAACAATTTTTGTAAAATGTGTTATTTTAATAAACAAAACCTAATATAAAAAAAAACCTCAATATTTAGTGATAGTTACCTACCTAAATATCAAATTTCAAGTTTCCAGAACAACTGGAATTGCCCTAGAAGTGCAACTAGAAGTTTGATTTTTCACGGCTTCACATGACTGCAGGCTTAGTACTTATTTGATATTAATTTCAACAGCTTGCTACCTCCACGTGTTCCAAAGAAAAAGGCTCTTGACAGACGGACAGACAGACGGCGGCACAACAAAATGATTCTATAAGGGTTACGTTTTTTCCCTTTTTTTATACGACAAGGAAGGCAAACGAGCAAGTGGGTCACCTGATGGTAAGTGATCACCACTACCTGTGCCCTCAATTACACCGGCTGTCTTACTCTCCACACCAGAACACAACAGTGTGAGCACTGCAGCTTAGCGGCAGGATTACCGAGTAAGATGGTGGTAGCGATCCGAACGGACCTCGCACTAGGTCCTACCCAAGTCCTACCACTCTTTGAGATACGGAACCCTAAAAAGAATCAATCTAAAGCTCTCGCATGTCCCGTCAGCCGTAAAAGCCTGAAAGCCATTAATAAGCTCAACTAATTAGAAATGGTGCTGATAAGGCAATCACTGAGGACGGGTTGACGAAAACAGCTTCGAGTGCTGAATTATGGATAATGCATGTTATTGTAGATACGGCGGTAATCAATTAGCTCAAATTGATTATTTTTTAACCCCCGAAAAAAAGAGGGGTTTGACCTGAGGGCCGAGCACGACTTTACGAATGCTGCGTAACGTTACGATTATCGTATCGAGAACGAGAAACCTCATACTAAATTTAAGTAGCAAATACGCTCACGGGCGGGCGCTGTTCCAAACGTCATACAAACTCGACAACGTTTACTATTCGATTTTACGTGACGCAGCATTCGTAAAGTCGTGCTCGACCCTCTGTGTATCTGTCTGTGGCATCATAGCTCCCTAACGAATGGACCGATTTCAATGCGGTTTTTTTTATTCGAAAGCTAGTTTAATCGAGATGGATCTTAGCTAAGTTTCATTAAAATCGGTTTACCCGTTTTTGAAATGACAATGTCACACATTTGACATGTTGACATTTATTTAAATAAATTATGATGGTGAAATAAGCCGTTATACTTTACTAAGTGGTTTGACATATGGCTCTCAAGAAGAACGAGCGAAGCGAACTCTCGCAGCTCTCAATGAGCGTAATTACATTTGTAATTTATCACGAGCTTTTCAAAGCAGGAAAAAATTGTGAGGAAGCCTACATACTCATCATCATCGTCATGTCAGCCGTAAGATGTCCACTGCTGGACATAGGCCACCAGGCTCTCCACTCAGGCCGGTCTTGTGCTTTACCAGGTCGTCGCTCCATCTTATTGTTGGCCTAACGACAGCTCGTCAAGCCCCGTAGCCTGCACTCTCCTGCGAAGCAATTCGATGACGTGTGTGAAGTTCCTAATCCATACTGGGCTGCGTGGGAACTATGGCCCAAGCCCTCTCATCCTGAGCTGCCCAGCAGTGGGACGTCAAACAAGCCTGGTGATGATGGTCTGCATGAACTTCCGGTCCTGGCCCACTCGCCTTAAGACCTAGACTTTGGTAACTTTCTGAGTCCATCTGAATAACCACATCGCAAAAGCTGGTCAACGTTTCCTAATTATTTCTTTAATGGTCCAAGCCGTAGTCACGCATCACGCAAGCATCACGTCGGGGTCACCAGTTTGAAGAGAACTCCAATAAAGAGATCTCTCTCCAAGCAGACGTTATGCCTGGGGACCGAAGTCCGAAGGAAGAGAGTTGGAAGTCGTATTTATGCAACCGACTTGAGAAACTTCGTTAGCGCGATGTAGAACAGTGATGACGCCATCCGCGTGTGGCGCTAGAGTCGCTACTCATCCTATAGAGCAATGAGCCAGAACAAGGCGGTCCTTCAGGGAATTGCTAACATTGCTGAAAACTATACCTACAACAAATTCGGCAGATACGCAGTATCTAGAATCTTGTTTTCTGGCTTGAATAGTAAAAAATCTGCAGTGTTAACTGTGGTGTGACAACTCCCCAATTACTAAAGCATTAAAGCGTACCTAATGGACTGAGGTTGGTTTGGAATTGAGTCAGGAGATGAATCAATAAATAATCATCAATTTATATCAAGATACGCAACCAGCAATAAGCTCTACTAACACATCTACAATCACCATCACTCACCCGTCACGTATCACGTACAAACACTAATCGTCAACTAGATTAGGCGTGTCCATTTAATAAGTAGCTATCAATTACCAGGTCCCTGATAACATTAGCGGCGATAACAATTCGGCAGTACCTCTCCCGCCGCCATCATGTGTGCTTGTCGGCAGAAGAAATCCTTCTTCATCGAAGACATTCTTAAAGACGCGAAGAAGACTTACAAGAACATCAGCAGTGAACCCACTGAGCCTTTAACATGCAGTGTCCAGGAAAAACAGAAGAATTTCGAGGCTGAAGACAGCTCACCGTGTGACGTTCGTAGTGAGAAAGAGGTGCAGTTTGAGGTCTTCTGCGAAGTGGATAAGGAACTCGAATATGCTAAAATCAATCTGGAACAGAGAAGGAATACTTTCCCGCTTTACCCGACCGCCTTGAAGCCTAGTTACCAGTGGCCGTACAGGAAAGACGTCGCGTTCGACAAGCATTTTAGCTACTATAGTGACTCGATGTTGAATTCTGATCATATTCTGAGGACACAGTTGGCAGCGAATAGACTTGTGCCGCCATACGTGAGGCAGCCCTATGGATTTGATCGAGGTGAGGTTACTTCTTTTTATACCTACACAAGGAGCCTCAAACGCTGTACTGTAGTGATCTTGGCGCCATCTGTCATCGAATATAATAACTTCTAAATTCTTAATCACGCTGACGAAGTTATAAAGTTTTTTCCATGAATACAATTTCCAACTCTTTTCCTTTTTACTTCGGTCCCCAAGTATTACATCTTACTGGAGAGAGATATCTTTTCTGTATTCTGTAGTCAGCCCCACAGGACAAAGCGGTACTATAGAATAAACCAACACATTATTTTACTTTGACGTATAGATTCATCCCTCTCGGCCTGTTATGCCATATCTGGTTGTACTGTACATCGGGCGTCTTAAAAAAGTGCAGTAAGATTTTCGAAGAACTACCTTTAAATAAGTTTTAGTACCTAAGGTTACTAAGTGTACTTGAGTGGAGACCGCGACTCGGCAAACATAGTGTAGGACGCCCTCCGGCCAGGTGGGATGACGATCTGCGAAAGACTGCAGGCAGATGCTGGATGCGGCAAGCTGGAGACAGGGCGCTGTGGCGCTCATTAGGGGAGGCCTAATGTCCAGTAGTGGACTAGAATAGGCTGATGATGATGATGATGATGACCTAAGGTTATAATAATGCTATAAGTCTGAAATAAAAATTATATCGCAGTGGCTTATAACAATGGCTGAATCAATACAGGGCCTAGTCTTATCTCATGGGTTTCGTGAACAAGACCAATGCGCGTAGACGTGGGGCGAAGTATTAAAAATAAATTCATTATTTAGTAATTAGAAAAATCTTGATTAACTGATTGCAAGTCATTTCGTCTTATGACGATAATGTCATCGTTATGCTCGTATTTATTTAGATTAGCAAAGTTTGATGACGTTTTAAGACAAATAAACAAGCAAGTACATATGTCAGTCTGTATTTACCTATATTTATCGAATGCTAACCGTTGTTCGCGACTGCTCTGCGTAGGATACAGTTTATCACTATCCCGCAGGAAGTCTGAACTTTTCCAGGACAAAAATTTGCCTAGGGATATTTTCCTTAAATGTTCAAGCTCCTTTGCACATCGGTTCAGCGGTTTTTACGTTAAGATGTAAAAGACATACAGACGCTATATAGGTACAAAATTACTCTCGCTTTTTATAAAAAAAGTATGAATTGCAAGCTTATTTTAGACTTGCAAAAGCGCTTGGTCGATGCAACTTGTGACCGAAGGGCTGGCGGTTTTCTCTCTCAAAGAATCAGAATTGTTACCGTTCAAGAATAAATAATGAATATTAAACTGACACTACAACTGGTGCTCTATTTCCGTTTCGTTTTTGTTTGTGACCCGTTAACAAGCACGATAAAAACAAGAGGACAGCCAATGGCTATACAATGTCGCGTTCCTGTAAAATAATGAGCCTGCTGTTTAGCTAGTTTCACTATAGAGAGGTCTCTGTACCATTAATTTTGTATGACACTTAGACCTCTGGCTAACACAATAGCGCCATCTATGAACTGAAAGAAAAAACTAATTTAGATGGCGCTATTGTGTTAGCCAGAGGTCTAAAAGTTATACCAAATGAATAGTACAGAGTCCCCTCCGTAGTAAAACTAGCTACAACAGGCTTATTATTTCAAAGGAACGCAGCATCATATAGACACTGGCAGTCCTCTTGGTTTTATGGTCCTTGCCCGTTAACTAGGTAATTATTACCTGGTCGAAGCAGACAAGTATGAAAAGAGGTTTAGAGAACTATACAACTACCTTCTCCGCACACACATCTCTTTTATTTCCATCCAATTTCCATCATCATTATTTCAGCCAGAAGACTGACAGTTAGTCACAGTCACAGACTTTGCATTTCGTGTTTTTTTTTAATGGTAAAAAAAACTAATACGAAAAATAATCTTCACAATCAATAATTTCAAAGAAACAAGGTGATAAAATGAACCTTAGAACTCCTTTGAAGATAATTGTTATCTATGAACCTTAGAAGTGAATGAAGATAATTGTTATCTAAGCAAATAAAAAAATAGATTAAATATTATTCTGTGGTAACCGGTGATAAGAAACGCAATAAAAATAAAACAACCTTTTTGGATACACATTATCAAAATCGCGCACAATGTTGTCATTTGGTAATCTTTTTGCACTTTTTAGGGTTCCGCTTTTATGAGTGGTTGTGCTATATTGGCTCTTATAGCACAACCACTCATAAAAGTCTCAAAATCTTAAATATTTATGTCTGTCTGTAGATTTCTAAGACCAATATAATTTGACCCCACGCTGCGTACATTTTGCTTAGGAGCAGGGCTCTGCTAACACTGGACTTTCAAAAAACTGGGGAAAAGCGTTAAAATCTTTCTACGGAACCCTCGTGCGCGAGTCCGATTCGCACTTGGCCGGTTTTTCGTACATTACGTCATTTATACAGCTACCTGGCCTACTCAGAGAACGCAATTAACTGCCATGTTCCAAATGAAGGATACACGGAAAGACCATATCTAGCCACTTTAGCAACTTTTTGAGTTGTCGCGATTTGAACGTTTGGAACGATGTAATTATCCATATAATTTTCGTATTGATTTAAACTTTCGCGGTCCTCACACATCATGATACTCGGGACTTAATCGCGTAAAAAACATATATTTAAATTTGAATTTAAATACCTCGACGTTTCGGACGCGACGTTGCGCCCATGGTCTCGAAGGGACTGAAGAGGCGGGTATCAACATCTAGCTGCACGGGTTCCTCGAACTACCCGCACTTGGTCTTTTTTATTTTATTTAAATATATGTTTTTTACGCGATAGTCCCGAGTATCATGATAAGTTTCGTATACATTTTTTTTTATTATAAAAAAGACAAGTTGCATACCTAAATAATTTGTATCTGTAACCGAGTGGTAACAGTCTATGAAGTGTTCTACATTTTGAGATTAAAATCTCGTTTCAAAAAAAAAAGTCGCAAAAAAAAGAGACATCATGTTCTTTCTGTGTACCCTTCAATTTTCGTATGTCTAGTAATGAACTACCTAGTGTGAACGCAAGGTAAGATAATGGCAACATGCAATACCTGTATTGCTTGTCGCAATCGCAATCGCGATGACTGAGAGTTATCTAACGTAGGGCAAATTACTTTCCGAATATGTAAAATTACGTGTCCTGAAGTAATGTCGTAAAGTCTGTAGTTTCATCGCTAAAACATGTTCGTTTACTTCATCGCCTCGACTCTTTTGTCGTATGGCAAGATGATCGTGGATAAGTCCTTCTTCGGAACATATCCATGACGAGACGATACTCTACCTTTTGTCGTATAGCAAGATGATGGTGGATAAGTCCTTCTTCGGAACATATCCATGACGAGACGATACTCTACCTTTTGTCGTATAGCAAGATGATGGTGGATAAGTCCTTCTTCGGAACATATCCATGACGAGACGATACTCTACCTTTTGTCGTATAGCAAGATGATGGTGGATAAGTCCTTCTTCGGAACATATCCAAGACGGGTCGATACCTACCTTTTGTCGTATGGCAAGATGATCGTGGATAAGTCCTTCTTCGGAACATATCCATCACGAGACGATACTCTACCTTTTGTCGTATAGCAAGATGATGGTGGATAAGTCCTTCTTCGGAACATATCCATCACGAGACGATACTCTACCTTTTGTCGTATAGCAAGATGATGGTGGATAAGTCCTTCTTCGGAACATATCCAAGACGGGTCGATACCTACCTTTTGTCGTATGGCAAGATGATCGTGGATAAGTCCTTCTTCGGAACATATCCATCACGAGACGATACTCTACCTTTTGTCGTATAGCAAGATGATGGTGGATAAGTCCTTCTTCGGAACATATCCAAGACGGGTCGATACCTACCTTTTGTCGTATGGCAAGATGATCGTGGATAAGTCCTTCTTCGGAACATATCCATCACGAGACGATACTCTACCTTTTGTCGTATAGCAAGATGATGGTGGATAAGTCCTTCTTCGGAACATATCCAAGACGGGTCGATACCTACCTTTTGTCGTATGGCAAGATGATCGTGGATAAGTCCTTCTTCGGAACATATCCATCACGAGACGATACTCTACCTTTTGTCGTATAGCAAGATGATGGTGGATGAGTCCTTCTTCGGAACATATCCAAGACGGGTCGATACCTACCTTTTGTCGTATGGCAAGATGATCGTGGATAAGTCCTTCTTCGGAACATATCCATCACGAGACGATACTCTACCTTTTGTCGTATGACAAGGTGATTGTGGATAAGTCCTTCTTCGAAACATATCCAAGATAGGTCGATACCTACCTTTTGTCGTATGGCAAGACGATCGTGAATAAGTCCTTCTTCGGAACATATCCAAGATGAGACAATACTTTTTCTGTAGATGTTTCGTCGTATTTTCGACACGTCATAGCTTCGGTCTCGATTGTGCATTTTCAGGGAAACTGCTGAAACTCCTGAGCAGACTTATCAAACACTTTAAGCATCAAACTAATCTACCTTTTCGATTTCGCGAATCACTCATTCACTCAATCACTCATTCACTGATAATCTCCCAAAATTAGGTACCCTAGGTACTTCAATAAGTCCTAGAAAGCTGAAATTTATTGTAAGTTAGGATTTGCATGTAAACTCTAGGAATTCTAGGTAGTTACGATTGTCTAAACGATCTAACGATGAATTCCATTTGAAGTCTTCATCATCAGCTTATTTACGTCCCACTGCTGGGCACAGGCCTCCTCTCAGAATGAGAGGGCCTTGGGCTATAGCTCCCACGCGGGCCCAGTGCGGATTGGGAACTTCACACACACCATTGAATTGCTTCGCAGGAGTTTGCTTGTTTCCTCACGATGTTTTCCTTCACCGAAAAGCTCATGATACATTAAAAATGTAATTTCGCACATAAATTCCGAAAAACTCAGTGGTGCGGCCGGGGTTCGAACCCTCGACCCTCTGCTTCAGAGGCGATAGGTCAAACCACTAGGCTATCACGGCTTATTTGAAGTCTTAATACAAGATTAACTAAAAGCTTTTATAAGATCAAAGTTTCCCTTAACTGTATAGATGTTCAGATTACTGTCTAAGTGAGATACCGAATTGATTAAAATTAACACAATTAATGGCGTAATATCAAATAATTATAAATGAGTCAACAAATTAAACAAAAAAACTTTGTAAGGACATCTATTTTCCTGGTCGTTTAACCTGAGTTTTTTATAACATTAAGGTTGAAATTACTACATTTTGTGCCTCTGATATCACAAGATTTCGCACTATATTTGTACGTAATCAGATGATTGAAAAAAACAATTATTGACACTAAACGATAATCGAAACCATTAAATTTTATCAGCACTAAAACTTATCGATCGTATCGTTAGAAAAATAAATTAGGTGCTAGGTAGTACAGATAATTGATCGTAATAGATGATAAACTGCGCCCTAAAGAAAACGGACTCGTAGTTATGTTGTGGGACATATTATTATACTTAGTTGTAATACTATTTTTATATCTACCTACTTAACTCATTATAATGAAATAAACAGATCGGTTTACGTTTAAAAAACGTTTGCCAAACAGATTCATTTCCCAAAATGCTTTTTTTCCGGAACCGTAAATACCTACTTACTTATTTCAGGATTTATAAAAAACAAACCCAACCTAACCTATAGGGTTCCACGAGATGGCCCCGAAATAAATCATGAAATATTTAGTTTAAAAAAAAAACCATTTCGGGAAATGAAATTTTTTTGTCCAATTGAAAGGATACCAAACGGATCACTGACGTACCTATCTACTTATGTTCGTCGATTATAGTTAAGTACTCTTATTTATAGTGCATACTTATACAGTCTCAGAATACAGAACAAACCAGAAGCAGCGTTCAATCATTAACAACGCACGCCGCGCAGTGTCCATTTTTTATTGATTTCCCTACTCGTTTACTGAAAATATAATCCTATTCTGTTTTTTATAAGCCCAATGACATTTCTGCATGTAAAAACCACACGAGAAAGGATTAATTTATTGCCATTCGTATCGTACAACATGTCACGATACGCTGCGTGCACGGAACGGAGACGACTAATACGCGAAACTACACTTTGTGTAGTTTAAGTTGCTCCAGTTTTGGGCGGGTACTGGTTCTGTATTCTATATTAAAGCTGGTTGTAATGAAATAAAAACGGATCACTCACGTACATAAGTCGAGAGCAGTGGTGTGCCGCTATCAGCTGCGTCTAGTAGTCCCGCGAGCAGAGCGCCGGCGCGCAGTGTGCGTCTCGCCGCCGCTGGGTCGTGCGCTCCCAGAGGAAGGACTACGAATTAGTCCGAAACAGTCGGGCTAAGCTCGTCTTAGGTATATACGTGAGTGATCCGTTTTTATTTCATTATGAATGAGTCTCACGGTAGGTTCTTGTTAAAAGTGGTTGTTAGATCTTCAAAGTATGTAACGAAAACCTTTTGTCCCCAGTGGCCCCAGCCTGGTGCACAACATGGTGGGGCCTCGGCGGGCGCCGCAAGGGGGGCCAGGTCCGATTCAGCGCTTCGCAGACAACAGCGCTAGAGCGGCGGTTCGGGGCTAGCAAATATCTGAGTCCGGACGAGCGACGCGCGCTAGCCGCGAGCCTACGGCTCAGTGACAGACAGGTAAAACACTAGCTCATATTCACCTACGGGTTGTTCTACCAGGGTATGGTACAGACAACTGTGTTGGAGTAGCGATCCGAGGCCAGCAAATATCTGATTCCTGATGAGCGACGCGGTAACAGACAGGTAAAACACCAGAACGTTTAGTGTAATCAAATGTCGACAGCCAAAACAATTCTCATACTATTTGACACCCGTGACGCAAACACGTTCAAGACGTATTTTGGCCGTCGATTACACATTACACTAGGTCAGCTCAGGTCACGTTCATCTGCAGTACCTACCTAGTGCTACAAGGGTAAGGTTCCCGCTATTGTAACTTCCACATTATCTATCGCATTCACTAATTCATTCTGTAAAATGATATAGTAAGACTGTGTTAGAAAGAGATGCGTTTGTCGCTCAAGGTTGCCGAGAGCATCCCGTGCCTTCAGGTTTAGTTTTCGTACAAATTTTCAATTGTCATTCAACCTGCACATCCACACTAAATTTCACGTCAATCTGACCACTGGAAGGGATCAATTTAACTTGCAAAATTTGACAAAACAAACATTGCTGATCTTATACTGGCACTACGTTTGGCCGTAGGTACATTTGTCAAATGTTTGTCATTCCATCTCTATCCTTTAGGCCCCTATCTCACCAACGTTACAATTGTTAACTTCAGTGCATTAAAACAAAAGCTCTTCAAGTTACGAATAATAATATTTATCAACACTCATATCATAAGTCCTCTATAATGCGTTCAGAAACCGTAGAAAATGACCAGCATTTCAGTACGACGTCGCCTTCTCGCCGACAGCGCCAGCCCTGGCACCACCACCACCATGTGTCGATGTACCGAATTTGACAACCAACGTAATTTACAATCATAGTGAAATAAAACGGATCACTCACGTATATAAGTCGAGTTCAGTCCGACATGTATAATTAATAATGCGATATTTTTTACTTTATTTTTACAAAAAAAAACAGTTCACGAAACGTCAGCTCAGTATGTTTGTCTATCATTAAAAAAAAACAGTCAAATTCGTGACAGGTATGGGTATGATATATGCCTTCGGCTTCTGAACCCATCTTAGAGTACTTATAATATGTGTGTAGATAAAGTAATATACATTACTTTATCTACACACATATTATACGCAACTCCACATAATTAGGCCTAAAAACACTCTTGTGATCCTATTATGAAACTCAGCTTCGCCTCGTTTCATAAAAACACACTCGTGTTTTAAGGACCCTCATTATGTAGCAGTTGCATAAACTACTATTATCTACACCAGGTAAAAAACGAAAGAGAGGACTCGAATATTTGTCAAATACAGCCAAGTGAAAATTGATGGTGTCTGAGCAAATGCGGTAATGTAATGACCAACAAACCTCTCCTTTTCAGGTGAAGACCTGGTTCCAAAATCGCCGCGCCAAGTGGCGCCGACTGACACCAGACTCCTCGGACCTGGGCAGCCCGGCGACTGAGGACGATGACGATGACGTCACCATCGCTGATGATAGCTGATTCATCAGCCAGCAAGGAATGAACACGACAATATACGTATTTTGGCAAGCACGCTGGGGTTTTATTTGGAGGCGTACCTACCTTCTTTAATTCGAGGCCGTCCACTGCTGGACATAGATAGATAGATTAGACCCTTTCAACGCCAACGACGCATACAAAAGTTGTCATCCACACTCCAAGTTGGCATAACGTCAACGCGGACTTAAACCTTAAGTATACGTCCGTAGGTCGCATTTGCACTGTGCAGCCGGACGCCTATAAGCGTTGGTGGCGTCGTACGGTTTTAAGCGTCCTTGGCGTTCAAATGGTACTTTTTGATATAAGTGCGAAAAGTATGTCATTTTGCACGAGTCTGTGAAGAAATTCAAAAGATTCTGACAGAGTGTTTAAGATCCAGAAACGAGCTCTGCGCACATTGGCGGGCGTGAAACCTAGAGACTCGTGTAGGGAGCTATTCAAAACATTTGGGATATTGACGCAATATTCACAGTATGTCTATGACATAATAATGTTTACACGTCGAAACATAAATTCGTTCAAACGCGTCAATATCCTGGGTAGAATAACCCACCAGACCGGGCGATTGCAAGCGGTGTCGCTGCTTGACAAGAACCCGCGCGTCGTAGGCCCTGGGTTTTACGAAAGACTACCCGCTGACTTAAAAAGCGAATGTTTGGACGAAACATTTGGACGCCGCCTTAAGAAACTTCTTATGGATATTTTTTTTTTATACAACGAGGAAGGCAAGCGAGCAAGTGGGTCACCTGATGGTAAGTGATCACCACTGCCCATAGACACCCGCAACTCCGGAGGGTTTGCAGATGCGTTGCCAACCTAGAGGGCTAAGATGAAATGCCTCTTGTGCCCGTAATTACACCGGCTGTCTTACTCTCCACACCGGAACACAACAGTGCAAGCACTGCTGCTTAGCGGCAGGATTAACGAGTAAGATGGTGGTAGCGATCCGGACGGACCTCGCACAAGGTCCTACCACCCGCAAAATCATTATACTCCGTAAAAGAATATAATAATATTAATTTTAAGCATTGACTCAAGATTATATTTTCATTTTCTGTACCGTTATGTACCATATTGTTTTGTTTTATTTGTTATTGCTTTTATTCTTATTTTTGTGACATTTTCACTTTTTGTGACTTTTTACAGATTTCTTTAAATTACATAGTTTTAATTGACATTAGATTATTTATAAAACATTGTACATTGTTTCACATTTTATTTTATTTTATTGTATTTCGCATTAATTCTTATTGTATTTTATTTTTCTTTGACGATCTTTTTGTGAATTTATTATGTTTTTCATTTAAAATGTAATGTAATTTTCAATAAGAAATAAAGAAATCTAATCTAAGCTAATCTAGGCAACAGCCGTGAGGCGAAGGCGAGGGTCGAGATTCGGGACGAGTGAAAATGATACTTCCGCACGTGTACCGAACGACGTTTTGTAATACATTCGCGAAAAGAAAATATTCCGACGAATTGAGAACCTCCTCCTCCTTTTTGAAGTCGGTTCAAAATGTCAATGAAACCAGGGGGGCTAGCACGCGTACTATTTTGTCGCTTGTCGCTCAGTGCGTCCTTCACTGATTCCGTCACTATGAAAGGGACGTACTGCGCGACAAGCGACAAAATGGCACGCCGTGCTACATGTGCAGAAGCGGTGTGCCCGGCGTTCTCACCTAGGTACTACTGTTGACATTTCTCAACCGAATCTCGTGAAATTTTGTGAGCGGGTTCGATAATATTTTTTTTGGTCAATCGTTTTTTGGAGATAAAAAAAAAACACAATTTTCAAAAATCATCATCATCACCAGTACATCTCAGAACCACTAGTGTTCTATGACTCTATCCATCAGATGGCACAGGGGTCAATGAAAAAAAAAAGGATTTAAATAGCGACGCATATTACTTAAGTCATTGAACTAATCCCAAACACAGACAGTTCTCCAATAAGTATACTTACACGCCAGGCAAAAGGCACGTGGACGTTTAAAAAAAAAAACCAGATAACGCCAAATCTACAACGCCTTAGCGTTAATAAAACGATAACAAGCAATCTTAAATTAACCTATAATCAATAATCCAATACGACAAATAATACTCAATCAAGATAATTTTCGAAAAATATTTTTATTTCATACAAAAACAAGTTTAAGGGAAAACCTCAAAACAAACAACACCATAAAAATTGGAGTAAAACGTAATAAATAAATTCTTTATTTACATCTTAAATTATTTTTATAACTAGATTTAGGCTCTTTAAACGGTTAGAGTGCGTTGCCACTGAAGCAGAGCGAAGGCAGAGCTATGAGGAGCGAACCGTGATAACCAATCACAGCGCTCGAAAATCCCCCCCGTGTCAGTAGTGGAAACGTTGTGATTGGTCAAATAACGGTCCGCTTCTCCGCTCCGCCCAGCTCCGCTTCAGTGAAAACGCAGCCTTAATCATCTGGGGTTATATTTAGAAAGACAGAACACCATAATAGGACGTGATTGTAGACATTTCTTTTTTTAAGGCCATGAAAGCCTAGCCCTATACTATAAATATATTTCAAGATTATAAATTCAACGGTCGAATTCGCACACGCTTTTAAAGAACCTCCTCCTTTTTGAAGTCGGTTAATTAATTAATTAAAACGAGGATACTTTTCAAAATTTGTATTTGAAAAACATAACACATACCGTTAAAAAATGTTATTAGTACCTGTATCTTCTCCCATTTGTTTTCAAATTGCCGAAAAACGTGTGCGACAGTGCGACAGTTAATTCAAATCTTACAATACACTGAACATATACATCAACGAGTTTTTTATGGGGTTTTTGGTGAGTTTAATTAAAATCGGTTAACCCGTTTTTCCAATATTGAACTTTACGGATGGACCGATTTCGATGCGGGTTTTTTATGGAAAGCTAGTTTAATCGAGATGGTTCTTAGCTAAGCTTCATTAAAATCGGTTCACCCGTTTTTGAAATGTTGAACTTTGAAATGACAATGTCGGGGTTTTTCAACTTTTCTAAGTTGGTTAGGTTATCCTCATACAAGTTTAAGGAACCGACTCAGTTATTCGCTTTGGCTATAACTATAAGGTAATGAGTGAGATAAGGTAAGGTAACAGTTTAATCTTACCCCACCTTACCTTACCTGTTATATTCGATCCCATATTGTAACAGATGGTGTCAAATACTAGGCCTATGACTAGTCATCAAACAATACGATACATTAAAATTTTGAGTGTAAATGTCATTTGCGCTTTAAATATCACATCGAGTGAGTTTCCTAAACTTTTTTTTATCTAAAATAGACACCAATCCGCAAAAGGTATATTTTAAACATACAGTTCGTTTCACTAGAGCTGGCAAGACAGTATTGAACGAAAGTAATGACACTTGGACATTTTTAAAGACAAACTAGCTGTTGCCCGCGACTTTGTCTGGGTAGAGTTCTGTTATCGCTATCCCGCGGGAACATACAATTTTCCGGAATAAAGGATAGCCTATGCTTTAATGTAGGATATAAGCTATTCTAAATTTGAATCAAATCCGTTCAGACGTTTCAGCGTGAAGAAGTAACAAACATACATACACACTCGAGTGGATTCGAACGCCTGAGTTTTTAGAACATGCGAAATGACATTGGTAATATTTTACATTGAGCTTTTTGGTGAAGGAAAACACCTTGAGGAAACCTGCACACTCTTGCGGAGCCATTCAACGGTGTGTGTGAAGTTCCCATTCCGCGCTGGGCTCGCGTGGGAACTGTAGCCCAAGCCGTCTCGCTCTGAGAGGAGGCTTGTGCCCAGCAGTGGGGCGTAAGAGACGGAGTTGATGATGATGATGACTTATACCTGTAATTTTTGTGTGACAAAAACTTTCATTACACTCATTCTATTCAGTTGTGACATTGACATTAACACCATGGACTTTGGGTCTTGTACAAAATTCACGAAAAATGTGTCCCAGTACAGCACGGCATTTTTCGATGACAGCCACACGTCATAGCGCTGTCGTTCCACCAAACTGAGACTGACTGACGCTCGATTAGAGGTCTTTTTTGCAAATTAGTGGTCTTTTGGTTCGGACGTGTTCAAGCGCTAACCCGAAGTCCCTGGTGTTTGTAAGTCAATGAATCGTGCCAACTCTAGTCAACTCAACATACAGACATCTGTATTGCTACATTAATTTGTATAAGATGGCCTATATACATACTTTGCTCGTTTAACTTACTTTAGAAGAGTGACAGATAGACCAGTCAGAGCGAGAAAGAATATAAATCCATAGCCGTGTCTCTGTCCAGAGGCCAAAGAATTTACTATACAAAAGTTGATGATTCTTAAAATTATTTGAACATTTCTCTTTCGCTGCAGTAGCATATGAAAAAGTGATAATTTAAGAAAATAAACATTTACAATAGTCGCCATACAAGTTTCGTAATGTAGTGAACAAGTTTGTATACCGTGACGGCACCAGTGTTGGACACTTTAAGCTGACAGGCACCAGTAATGGACCTTCATTAAGATCATGCTATTGTAAATAAGACTTATTGTGCTTTACTGGGTCCTTGTCTATTACTAGTGCCAACACGTTAGGTAAGTTATACATATAAATTTATATAGTAGGTATACTATTCAAAAGAAAATAGGGGCCACAAATATTTTATTTTCTTTCGTTTTTATTTAGGCTAATAATCATCTAATTAACTCTTTCAACGCCAACGACGCATACAATAGTTGTCATCCACACGCCAAGTTGACATAACGTCAACGCGGACTTAAACCTTAAGCATACGTCCGTAGGTCGCGTTTACGCTGTGCATGTGCAACCGGACGCCTATAAGGTTGGTGGCATCGTAGACACGTCGGCTCGCGACGCCTTGAGGCGTTCTTGGCGTTCATAGTCAATTTGTTTCACATGTTTCAATATACTGTTTAGTAATTATAATTTTTAACGTAACGATCAAAATACTTGTGACCCCTATCTTCCTTTGAGTAGTATAGTTGCCTTTCCACAAGACTAGACGATTCAAGAGCGATTTTTGTGTTCAAACGACTATAACCAAGGCGTATTCTGTGTGCGGTGACCATATGAACATTATACATTATAAAAAAACGCTCACTGAACGCTCTTGATGTAGAGTTACAGTTTCACAACTATTACATTTGATAAGCTAACACGGATTTCCTTAAACATTCATCTATATCTGCCTATCTAAACTATAATACAAGTTTGACGGTAATACTGACAGTATCAATGTCTTTCTTTCTACTGAATGTTATTAAAGCAAGCTCATTTCATCAACGTTACAATTAACAACATTTCATATTTTAACTCTATCCATCATTCACCTATTTTAACTAAAATGCCGTTAAAGTTCGTTAGTCCTTTTTTTGTCATATTGACATTTCCGTTAGTAAGAAGAAGACAAAACATATTTTAATGAATGGAGGCTTTAGTGTTGTTTATGAATAATGGCATAAGACTATAATTTGATTGGCTGTCTGTATCCTGTCGGAAAAGAGGAACACGAGATCCATTGCCCTCGTCTTGACTTTTGCCTCGATAAAAACTAAGAAACACGCCTTTTCTTAGTATGTGTATGACAATAATGTGACATTGTCAAACTTAAAATTATGAGCATTTATTTTTGGCGAAAAAGGTAAATTTCATCCATATCCATTCGTCGGTAGTATTAGTGTTATTTTCAATATCAATATAATATATTAATATATTTATCAATATTAAATTCATATAAATATATTGGTCGGGTCAGGACTTAAAACCCTTTTGGTGCTCATATAAATTCTCAGTTGTAAAAAATCACCATGCTGTCAAATGTCAGTTTAAAACTATAATTTAGTGTAAATTGCTGGCAATTTGTATATGTGGTAACGTTGACGAAACAGGGGCCTGGATACTGTCAATATTATCGACACGACATCAATTCGTCTTTTGAGTAAAGTGCTAATATTAATTGACAGTTGTCATTTAGATACCGTTCTCTCGCTCACACATACAGGGTTATGTCTATTTCTTTACAGGGTGTCGAAATTTCACGATTTTTCGGATAAGCTTTAGCAATACTATTTAGCATTGAGGGATAACTTTTGTCGTTAAAATTAGCCCACTATTAAACTAGTAAGAGAATTTGCGTAAGTCGCATTACATTGCGGGGCTCGGGAGACTACTTCCAACTAGTTCGCTTACCTGGCTCGCAGTGTAAACGCAACTTACAGTCCTACAAAAAAGTCAAGTTATTAAATGGGGGCGCCACTTCGTAATTGTCACATTTTTGACGTGAATTCTTCGAGCAATAATTACAAGCTGGGCCGTGTTTTATAAAGCTACAAGTTACAATTTACAAGCGGAAGTCTCATTCTATCACCTTTCATAAGAAAGGGACGTCCGCTTGTAAATTGTAACTTGTAACTTTATAAAACACGGTGCAGATATCGGGTGAGAGCGTCGAAAACGGCTCGGCAAATAACGGATCACTTGTCTCTACAAGCTTACTACGAGCTTACTCTAAGCTCTTATTTATTGCACGCAAAATTGCACGTTATTGTCACAGCTTAAGGATTACATTAGATCAAAATAATCAATAGCAAAGTGACACTAGACGGTGCCATATTTTTAATTCATTTTAATTTTTGACTGATAAATATAAGAGTAGCAACAAATTTGTGTGACAATTTTTAGTTACTCATTTCTCCGTTATCTTGACTTTTTGGTCGGTCTATGATTTTTTCTCACTAGTGCAAATTGGGGATTAGAAAAACTACTATAGCCTATCAAATTGTATATTAGCTCCCGCTTGCTCCCATACATTGTGCCAGTGGCGTGACATTTTGACTTTTGACGTATCCCTTTCCTCACTAGATGTTTAAAATCCTCATCTTTTAATTATCGTTGTTGTAACTGTAACAATCGTTCACTTTTAAGATCTCGTCCTAAATAACAGTTTTCAGGCGAGCAAACCTAGCTAACACAGAACTATGTCGAGAGAGAAGGAAAGACTGTATGTACAGTCAGCAGCAGAAGTATAGTTTACGTTTTTTGAAGTGAGCCGATCCACTTAGCAGCAATCACAATGGCATTGTACTAATACAATGCTACCATCTGCCTTTGTTCTCGTAACCGCCAACCAGTTACGTACAAAAAAGGTTAGAACTACTTTGCTTGTATATTGAAATTCCAACCTTATTCCTTGTTGAGTAGGTAACTAAGTATGTTTTAAACTGAAGCGGTCAGAATGATCTACACAAGCTCTTATGTCTATGAAAATAGAGCCGTGCTTAAATAGAGAAAATTTGAACTGTTATCGAGGTATTTCCTTTTATAGGTAAGTTCTCTTTGTTCTAAGACAAGGACGATTAAACCAAGAAGACTGCCAATGGCTATACAATGTCGCGTTCCTGTAAAATAATGAGCCTGCTGTAGCTAGTTTCACTATACAGAGGTCTCTGTACCATTAATTTTGTATGACACTTAGACCTCTGGCTAACACAATAGCGCCATCTATGAACTGAAAGAAAAAACGAACTTAGATGGTGCTATTGTGTTAGCCAGAGGTCTAAATGTCATACCAAATGAATGATACAGAGACCCCTCCGTAGTGAAACTAGCTACACAGCAGGCTTATTATTTCAAAGGAACGCGACATCGTATAGACACTGGCAGTCCTCTTGGTTTTATGGTCCTTGTTCTAAGATATGCAAGATGTTACACGCTCGGTTCCCACACAAACAGATAAAATCTTTGTTTCTATCTCGATACAGTAATGTGCTAGCAAATTAACAGTGAAAAACTCATTAAAACTGTCAATCGCATCCAATGACATCCCATACACAAGGACATCGCGTCGCTCGGCTGTGTGTATCAAATTTTGACAGGGCTTGGTTGGAAACCGGTGACAGTAGATCGTGTCAGTGTGCATTGTACAACAAATTAATGTGATAGTGCCCAGCAAATGGAGAATTCAAATGAAAACGCGTACTCCTTTTGTGTGTTATCCCCAAATACCCGCCGGCCGCTGCTCTGCAGCTGCATGAGCAGCTGACAGGACGTGACTAGGACAGATGACGACTGACTGTGATATTTACAGAAGGAAAAAAACAACAGACATGGCTGTATGGACCTAGTTTCCTTTACCTATCCCTTATCTTAGGATGAATTATTAAAAAAAAATTGACAGTTCATATGAGTTGAAGCATAGGGTTGTCACCTGAAGAGCGTGACATGTTTTGTCTTTGATGTTGTATACGATGCTGCTCCTTGTATAGAGAATGTCATTGATTAGATCAAATCCGAGTTACTAACCATTCTTTTCCACCCGTCACGTCAAGGTCTCGGCCGGCTCGCCGGACCGCACGCCCTAGCACCGGGAGCCCTACTCGGCTTTCCGCAGCGCCCCGCGCGCGCGCCACGCCGCCAGCAGGTTCAGCGAGAAGTACAGCTGGAACACGTGCACCTGCGACGCCAGCAGCACGAACAGGTACCACAGGAGCCCGTAGGGGAGGCCCTGGAAAACATAAAAAAATACCTTAAAACGCCAAACTTGGTTGTGTGGGCTCGATGCCTTTGCTTTTCTATTCACAGAAAAAAAGAAGAAAAAAACATTTATTTTAGGCTTGGCGGGAAACCGGTGAGAGTGAATCGTGTCCATCAATTGAATTATAGTTTCTGTGTTAAATGTTGTTTGGTGGTTAATAAAGTAAGTGTACTATACAACAAATTAGCGTGATAATGCCCAGCAAATAAAGAATTCAAGTGAAGACGCGTATTCCCTCTGTTTGTTGCGCCCAAGTACCCACCGGCCGCTGCTAGCCGTAGATCTCCGTAAAGTACACTTTCGCTTTACGGAAGGCATGAGCAGCTTACAGGACGTGACTCGGACAGACTGACAACTCTGACTGTGATGGGACTTTAATTTACAGAAAATTTAATTCAAAAAACTCGAACGCAGTTGAGAAGCCATCGTCAATTATGTACTGTTTTCATTTTCCATATGTGCCGAATGTATGTGAATAAATATCTCTCTCACAGATTTCTGTCAGGTATATTTATAGGAGGGTGCTGAAACAGGTGGTAAAACTAAATTAAAACATCTCACCTGCCACAACTCCACCTCGACCTCGGAGCTGTCATCCTCATCCCCATCCCTGGACAGATACCTCCACACGTCCCCGCAGTAGTATATCACGCAGTACAGCAAGGGCCCGAAGCCGAGCACCCCTATGCCGTACACGTAGCGTCTCAGCTGGCGGATGTTGTTACGTTTGACGGCGGAGAGACCCAGGAACGAGAGGAGGAGGGACAGGCACCAGATGTACTCCCACCAGAGAGGCTGGATATAAAGAAAAACAGTAAAAAAAAGTCATGCCATCCGTCCCAATGAAGCCAAACAGTTAAGAGTGTTACCACACCAACCGATCGATGGTAGAATGAAACAGTCGACGTCGATCAATAGTTAGCCTTTCCGACCTCTTGTCCGGTACTTGACTGCGTCCGGCCCCTCCGGCTCCCCCCCCCCCCCCCCTCGCACCGCAAAAAACCTTTCTTAAGCGTCCGGCCTAGGGACACAAAAGGCCGGCTTTTAAATATGTTTTACTTGGTACGAGGGCGGGATGATAAGTAACTAGCCTAACTTTCTCGTTTTTAAAAATATGTCTCTGGCTATCTCTGTTCTAAATTTGAATTTGGTGGCTTGAATATTTTATTGATTTTTTGGCATTTGAAAATACATTGTGTCTGTTGTTTTTCAATATGGATAAAATTGAACAAAGAGCAGTGAGTAAGTTTATTTATATGAAGGATATGAAGGGGCTTGATATTTATGAAGAGTTAAAGAATGTTTTGGGTGAATGTGCTCTTTCTTACGCCACAGTAAAAAACTGGGTGGCTGAGTTTAAACGCGGCCGTACAAGTGTCCAAGATGAAGCCCGCCCCGGACGTCCAAAAATCGTCACAACTCCGGAAATGGTGTCCAAAGTACATGATACAGTTTTAGCAGATCGACGATTGAAGCTATCTGAAATAGCTGACACTACAGGTATTTCGAAAGAACGGGTACATCACATATTTCGAATATTCGATACAATACCATATAAATTGATATGGAACAGTAAAAATATTATTAGAAAATATTTATTGGACATATTTTTGCATAAAATTAAAAAAAAAAGTAGTTGGGTGGGGACTGAAGTTTGCTTCAAGCAATGAGGCATTATAGGTATAGTGAAAAAAGTTTTCCACAGGTCAGGCAAAAATCAATCTTATGTCAAGGTCATAAACACTAACATTTGAATACATTTCTCAATTCAATTATACTCCGCCTTTCTTTTTGCCATGCTAGGTACATTCTTACATAAACTTTCCTTCTATCTCAGTTCTGTGGCCTGAATTGGTTAAATATGGTACCTGTGGGATCTGCAACTCCTCAATTTCCAGTATGAATATATCCAGTTTGTCGAGGATGTCCGCAGACAGCTTGGCCAGCATCACGAAGAACAGAACATGGTGGAAGAACACGCAATACTTCAGCCGGGACTTGTTCAACGCACTGGAATTTATAAACGAAACAAGTATATTTATTTTGTAATGACATGACATGATGAGATTTACTTATTTATAAAATACATAAAATTATTATGCACTAAGTACAGTGTCTTTGGCTCTACTGAAGCAAATCTGACCTCTGCGGTCTTGTCGCATAAGCAACAATATACATTTTATTTATACATAAAAAAACTCTAAAGTCAGATTACGAAACATACCTAGGTTCCCCTGTAGCACGATGGTATGTTATGCATGGCAACTGTTTGAGCGACAAATAGACATTCCTTTTTTTTTTCAGGTGACACCAGTGCCGGCCTTAAGGGGTGGGGGGCGATCTGGGCGACCGCCCGGGGTACCAGGGTCTACAGGGCGCTGTGCGCGCCGGCATAACGTCATCATGTCTTAAGATACCTACAAAAGGGCGCCAAGTGCATGACTCGCTCAGGGCACCTAGATGTTTAAGGCCGGCCCTGGATGACACACTGGGTCTTTTAACCTATTGGGGGCCCTGTATACCTGATGACAGGCCAAGGCCAGCCCATTGCCTGCAGAGGCATGAGCCCAGACTGCTCAGTGAGAAAGAGAGGCCTGGTGATACCTCACAACTTCCAAGTAGCAAACAGTAGATCATTAATTCTGGATGTTTACTCACTATCTTTGACAACTATAATTCACAGCTCACTAATGAACTGAAGGAATTTGAATAAGGGAGTATGAAGTGTGCATGTTTATATTCAAAGTACAAATGTTTATTTTATGTACAGACATGTGAGCAATGCCTATGTTTTATAAATTTCCCCCTTGATATGACTGGTAATCTCGCCTTTACACAATTAAGAGGAGAAACACAAGCTTGAATCAGCTATAGCATAGTTTTGAGAATAAAATGGAAACTGCTGCTTTATTATTTATTTTCCCCACAGGTCTAACAGAAATGAAAATGAAATGTTTAGTAAACATTGGTCTGACACTCTTGTTACACCAGATAATTAAAAACAATTGTAGCTAAACCATATATTTAGATTAATGTTTCAAATAAACCGTGCGAAATGTTTCTGTATCTCTGGCTTCTGTCTAAAAATAATTTGACTGATCGTACTGTCCCCTGTCGCAAAACTACGGGCCCTAACCTTTTACACACTTAATAAGCTTATTGTAGCCTCCTTCAAAGACATATTAACCTTTTAAATAACATTTTTATCTCACCTTATTTGATATTGTGCCGCGATTTTCTCCCTGTGCTCGAAATCAGCGCCGTTCGTCCCTGTAACCATAACACCGCCTCGCGAAGCCATTTTTGTTACTTAACTGCGGTTTAACCCGACGGGATATATTCCAAAAAGTTAGTAGAAAGCACTATAAGAACACCATCAAGATAGTATTTTCGTAGAATAGATTTTTCAGTCAATGCATGAATATTTTTCGCTAGACGGCCGAAATGAAAGATCGGAACTGCCAAATGTGCCAACGTTTCAAGGTTTTGGCGTTTCGTTCGGAAACTAATGAATTTTCAATAACACATGCATAAGGTCAATAAAAATATTTACTTGTAAAGTGATTATAATTCATGTCATTTACAGTATTTTTAGTTTTGGCCTATTTGTGTTAATTGATTGAAAAAGTTTGCTTTTCGCCGGTAAAGTTGGTAGCAGTGATGAAACATATTTTTTCTTTCAGTTTATAATTAAGACAACTTATAATGTCCTTTTTTATTTTTCAAATAGTACTTATAAGCACTGCTAAAAGGATGGATTGTAGCAATTATTCTTTTTATAACCAAATAACATATAACAAGTTTTCTTTGGATATTTACTGAATTTTGCTGGTGGTTCATGTGCCTTCGCTCGAATTGGTGCCACAATCTCACTCGCTAATTCTGCCGCTAAGCAGCAGTACACTCTGCATTTATTGCGTCTCTTGTAACTTTTGTGAAAAGTTTTAGAATTCGAGATACCTACTTATATATCGTAATTTTAGTATGAGAAAGTTAACAACTGTGCGAAGCAGTAGTACTTTTTGTGGTTTCCAACTGGCAATAAAGGGATTACCGCTGTGCGTTTAAGTTCAAGTAGCCTTTAAAGAAAGAAAAAAAAGACAGGGCACATTGTATTGTGTGTGAATACAACTTTCAAATTTCATAACTTATTCGGTACCTACATGACATAACCATGAAAATCTTAATAACCAGTTTTTAATCGCAGCATAATGGACACGTGTACGTCACAAACCGTAAAATCAATCAATACGCTGAATTTAACTCAATCATTAATTGATTTCATTTTCCGCGATTAGTTCCCACGAAGTTAATAAAGGAATACGTACTTACTTGGTACTTATGGACAGGGCTACTGTCACTAATACTGTAAATAATAGTAGGGTGACCAAATTTTTACAAAAATTATGGATACTATGTTTTATTCGGAACTAACCTATACCTAGACTACGACGGTTTAAGGCGTAGACTAAAATTCAATAGGGTGACACTGTCTTTGTAAATTCGTAATTATTACGTTTAACGTAAATAGTTGAAGATGGCAATAATTTCCATTTGAAAAACGTTACGTTCTTCTTTCAGTGTTTTCTACTCTTTATTCTTGTACTCTAGGTGAGTATTTGTTATAGTCAGTTATATATAACAGTCACATTTTTGACGTGAATTGTTTAAACATGGAAACAAATTTGTATGAGACATTTTAGTTCCTCTTCCTCTTACTCCTTTTTCTTGACTTTCTGGTTGGTCTACAGGATGTTACAAAAATATCCGTAAAGCCGAAAGGGGGTTAAATGGTCCATTATAAAGAGTCCATTTACAATATTTGAATCACTGTGTGAAATAAAATAAAATAAAATACAAATTGGCGTACAATATGCAAACCCTAATCCTACATTTTTCACAGGTTATTTTGTATCACGTTGACCCAGAGCCCAGACATTTGTTGAGTATTGCCATGACCAATAAGCACGCCGTGGCAACACACAGGTGATCTACTTATTTAACGTAAACAAAGTTTTCTTTTTTTGCTAGTAACCTGCTATAAATTCGTGACCTAAAACCTTTTTAATTAGCATCACCTGCTTTAATATATTCTTACCTTTATTCCATTATGGTTGCCTGGTAGAGATCGCTCTGTAGCGATAAGGCCGCCCATTGGTACCTTGTATTTTCTTTGTGCCTTATTTCTTGTTTTGACTGTTATGTGGTGTTCAATAAAGAGTTATTGAATTGTATTGTATTGTAAACAACAAACAAATCGAAGGATTTCGATCATATCGTCTGACTCTAGCAGTAAGGTGCCAACTCGCCATGAAGATTATGTTATAGACATAATAGAAACACCTTTCCCAAGGGCCAGGCAAGAATCAATCTTATGACAATGTCATAAACATTTTGACAGGAGACAGCTTTTCTCACTTTAACTATACTTGTGTTGTTGTCGCCTTTGTTAGAAACATAAAATGACAATGCAAAGAAAAATCAGTTAAGCAGCTGGACTCCTTTAAGCTCCAGCTGCTTAACTGATTTTTCTTTGCATTGTCATTGTATGTTGAATTTCTTATTATGAATGTTTCATAAAAATAAAAACAAAAATAATCAATAAATCAATTGTTCAATTTTTTTTTGCCTTTGTTAGAATATTAACATATCAATAATCAATCGATCGTTTCCCATACGCAACATCATCCTCACCCCACAAAGGTTCTGACGACACAGCTTCATTGTTCATACCACCGGCAAATATGAAACCTATAAGCGATAACGATTTTAATTGTTTCAACAATGTTTTATAAACACAGGTCGTTATTGACGGAATCGTAATCATTATTTTGCCTCGACCGTGGCTGAACTCTTATAAATTGGCTCTGCTCGACCGTCATACGTTATTGTATTTGAGATTTTTTGAGCTACTGTCCTGATAAAAATGAAGTTTGTGGTCGCTGTTGCAATTTTCGCTTTCGTGGCTGTTCAGGTATTTTAATGTCACATATTACTTGTATCAATTTACGGTACGTATTATACAGTGATACAGACAATGACAATATCTACCTTAATACCTGGCGTAGAAACTAAAAGAAAGTGGTGCCGCAAACTTATCTGATCCGATGACGGTGTCAGCGTCGTTAATGTTCAATTCAGTGCTGCTTTCTCAGTATATTTTTATGTTTTATTATCTTTTACATTAAGTAGTTCCAGTTTCGACTTCCGGGTCAGGCAATAAATCTATCGCACTATGTATAAATAAAACGACTAACTATGATGAATCTTTTACCCGGTCAGCTATGCCACTCAGCACCGGCGCCCGACGAGCCAGCAGCCGAGGAGGCCAAGTCGGAAGCCCCCGCGGCCGCGTCAGTAGCCCCTGGCGCGGACCCTGCGCCCGCGCCGGCACCCGTTGCGCCCGCGGGTAGCCCCGCCGCCTCGCCCCCGGCGGTAAGCTTCATAGAATCGCTTATTAACTCACTCGGAGACGTCAATGTAGTTAACCCGTTTAATTCGAACCTCGTTAATTTTGCACGTCGTTTGCATAGGATAGTATAGTTATGTAATTTCTATTTGAAACGTTTGCATGGAAAGTAAATAAAAAGTACAATAACAAATAAACTTCGATATGAAAAGGGGCCCTCAACTTTAAGTATTCATTATATTAATAACTCACGTGTTTGAGTACGACGGTAAGGCCCTTTAAATCTCAGGCGCATAGACGTGACGTCAGTGGCGGATGGTTGCGGATTGTAATCGTGATTAATCTATTATACTTGCAATTTTACTACGGTATGATCATCAAAAATATCATAATTTTAAGCTTACTCACTATCTAAATCATTTGGTAATTCACACCTACGTCCGCCACCCATGTCCTTTTGAGCCTTAGTGCCAAAACGTCCAGCACTTTACTATGCTTAGCTTACTATGCTAATTTAGTAGCCACCGTCTTCTCGGCAACCTACATTGGTTTGTCGAAGATGATACAGTATAAAAGTTTGATCTGATGCCTTCTCCCAAGACTGTCCGAAAATAAACACTCGTAGTGGAGTACTTAGTTGTTCACTAAATGAAAGACACTGCTCAACGCTAATGCTACTGAAGTGACTCTAACATCCATAATTATTCATAATCACATTTGTATTTGTCATTTTCAATCAACCCAACTTCTTCTGATTACACGCTTCTACGCTTGTAGATTAATTAATAGGCTTCCTATAACCGGAGAGCTATTTGACACCGTCCAAGTGAATGGAAGAGCAGTGGTAATCGGATGCTGTTTAGCATTGTTACATTAAAGTATTTATATTGAACGGTAGAAAAAAGGGTGAAAAAAACCTTAACTTGTTAAATAGTATTGTGCCATATTCAAGAATTTTAGCGCAAAAAAACTAGCGCTAGAGCAAGTGATTTCGCCGCTTCCATAACTAAGACGGTGTTTGATAGAGGTCCTACTGGACAGCACATAAAATTAAAGTGGTAGGGAAACATTGTGTGACAAATAAAAAGCGATATTTAATACTATTTGAATGACAGGCGAAGGCAAAAGCAAAGACGGCGAAGAATACGGTGTTCTCAATGTTTAAAAAGGTTTTCTCTATGATGCTCTGGTTTTAATCCGAAGAGGACAGAAGATAGTTGCAATAGGGACATTTTTGTAGTGTTTATTCAAAGCACAAGCGCTTATTTATTATACGTAGTACGAAGTTCTAGCTGTGTCAAATAACTAATAAATTCAAGACACAATTAATGCCCATTTTGTGTCATAATTATAATGTTATATGTTCCATGAAAGAGTTGATGGAGTTGCTGTTTACTGTAAATAATTTCGTGCTTTAACTCGTTTTTAAGGCTTTATCTTATCATTTAGTAGAAGCTAATGACAACACTGTTTTTCAACCAAACTGACTTCAAATGGAGTTTTTCATGGAATTCTCGCTATATTATGATATGACAAATCCGTATCGGAACAAGTAAGTCAGAAACCCCAATATCATTTCGAACAAAAACAAATGTGTTCAGTAAAAGTTACTAGTGAAATAAAAAATAAGTACACAAACCTAAAGTATGCTCTTATTTTGAAGTTGGTTATAAATATTTATGTAGATTTCGTACATTGAGCTCACATTAAGCTGTGTTAATATTTTGTAAGTACCTACTGGTATATTAACAATCGTTTATTCAGATATCTAGAATAGTTAGGGGTCGGAATACCGATTTACATTAAACATTGATTGAACAAGTTAATTTAAACCTAATCATATCTAATTAGAAATAAACATATATAAACTAATTCAATGAAAACGACTAAAATATTGCGATGTATGTCTATTATAGAGTTGTGATATCAAAATATTAATTTTCGTTTCTAACTACGTTATTGTTTGTAATTGAAGCTTACTGATAAAATAAATTATACTATTTATATATATTTTGTTTTCATTTTATTCATCAACCATGGGATTTTTATGTATCTACCTTTATGACGAAATAATAGGTGTCATACAGTACTCAACTAACTTTTTATCACACCATTATCAACCATTCATCATCATCACACATTAGGTCGGTAATTTAGTGGCATCATTGTCTCAATCAATATAACATTGCTTTTCAACCGCTTGTAGTGGATGCGAGTCGGTTGCGGATTTGTTCAAATTGAAATTTAGACGTTCAATTACGCTCTAAAACTTTTCATTGCTGTCATAAATGACTTGACATTTGCTTTCATGTAACCGTCCGCAACCGACATCAACTTTATCAAAATCATTGACGGTTAATATACTAACGACGTATATCCGTCATCGTCAGTGCCATGTAAAGTAATTTATAAGTAAAATGTAATATGCTAGGACTTACGTGTGTGGCTCGAAATTAAACTAACAGTTCTACATACAAGCTTGCTTTGTTACTTACTTTTACTTAGATGGTGGCGCCACTGTAATTTTGTAACTTTTTTTAAATATGATGGCTACCTATTTTCAATAGTAGTACTTAGATACAATAATGTTATGTCTACTTGTACATACTTACATTATTTTTGTTAAGTTCATTTCATGCCGAAAATCTACTTAACAATAATCTCCAACTAAAAGTGTGGTCACCCCACATAATAAGTTCACAGTCAAAAAGGTCGGTTGTCCAAAAACTGGCTGGCCAGAATACTTGTTTTTTTTATTATTAAATTTATTGATTTCTGAACGAAAATGTAGGGTGACCAGGCAGGCCGCAGGGTGACCTAAAAGTAAAGGTCTCGGTTAAGTCCGTGACAGTGGCGCCAACGTCTATCGAGCAAACAAAACACGACACTCGATTTATAAAATTATTTCGAATTATACCATACATATTTTTTAACAGCAGGTTTAGTTTAGCTCGTATAATTTTAATGGCTTCTAATCAACATTTTTTTCTAAGTTACACTAGATAAGCGAGAAGATGAAAAATACTTGAAGTTGGCGCTACCGCCTACGTGTAAGCACCACACTATTATCCACAATTAGTTCGATTTCCATCTATAATGCGTTCGTCTTCCCTAGGACCTAGTGTAATTACATAAGTTGGATGTTAGGTAATGGATCTCATTCCATTAATTCTCTGAGGAATCCGATACGGTTTTGACTGTAGCGACGTAGCGTAGGTGTGACTAAGATGCTCGTGACTAATGTCTGTATTTTGAAAGATCAGAATCTCTTAAAACAACAAGCTTCTCTGTCTCCGAGAGTAGAAATAACTTCGGCTTCGGTACGTAGCTTACTTAGACCCAGCGCGCACGACCTAACTTTTTCAAGCAACTGCCGCCGTGACAATATAGTGGTCCTTTTCCATTTTATCGATAAAAGAAAGGACAGCAATAATGTCGAGGCGACAAAAGCTGCCAGCAGTATTCGCTAGAACACGGAACAGATGACGAAATTGGAATAACCACTCTATACCTCGAACCTAAAGTGGTTATCCCAATGTCGTCAAAGTTTGTATACGAGGTTGAGGCAGAGTACCGTCGAGATAGGAACTATACAATGTTGTTCGTTCAAAGGCTAAAGTGGATACGCCGGCGGAAGCGTCGTCAGCAGTGCCCCCTGCAGCCAGCCCCGCGGAAGAAGTGAAGAAGCCATAGGCTCTCGAGAACCTTACAGTCGCGGATCGACGCCAAAAGAAAAGGTCTCAATATTCCGTCGAAACACTAGGTTTAACGCGACGAACTGAGGAACGTGTAATGTTTCCGAATTAAATAATAGACTTGGATACATTTGCTTTTTACCTATCTTTCCTAATACGCACTGCCAAGGAATGGGATTCGCTCCCAACGTTTTTATAGACACAGTAGAAGAATATTTCCATCGGGCCAGAAGAAAATCAATCTTATGACAATGTCATAAGCATTTTGACAGGGGAAATCTTTTCTCATTTTAACTATGTAGAGACACTGTTCCCAAAATTAAACAAAATTAACAAACAGTTTAATTTTTTTTTATTCGATGTTAGCGTACAGTTCTCAATTCACGGTGAAATAGAGTATGTCCCTTACACTTCCCCTGGAGGGTAGTTCTAGAGGAGCGAGCGCCACGGCGCCTGCGCTACCGACTCTGTAGCGAGAAGTACTTTCTGAGTCCTGGTAGGTAAGAAATTACGTTTATTAACCATTTCAACGCCAAGAACGCTTAAAAGCGTCATGATCCATCCAGAAACAATTTCAATATGGAGATTTATTTACATAGTTAGTGTATCTGTCATTCTCCACCAATGAGAGACAAGAACCTACTGGCCTATGATTGGTGGAAATTGACAGACAGACCTCCACTAGAGGATTTTTGACCCGCGAAGGAACTATTGCACATTACTTGCAACTGGGGCCCGTGCCGGCTGGGCTCCCCGGATACGGGGACGGACCGGGGCTCCCGCGACGAGGCCCTTTTCCTTTTGAACGCCCTCCGTGATGTGTCAAACCGCTTCCGACTTCCCGGTACACTGGAGAGGTCTGACATAAAAAAGAAAAAAAAAATCTTAGACTAAAGTGACGCACGACGCGTGAACTGTCACTTTCCGAGGTTTTTGTGCTGAAACAATGATATTGCATATAAAAAAGAGGTATAAGTCATCAGTACGTCGAAAATTAAGCGCAGAAAAGGCTATAAATTGTAGCCTCTTTGGCCACAATCTTTCTCAAATAAGATCCATCGGTACTTGAACGCATAGTTCGGAACATGTCTTTCATTTGTCTTGTGAGCATAAAATGACTTATCTTTACTTATAATATCAATGTGCTGAAAAGAAAAGTTTACACTAAGAAAAAGTACTACTTACCTACTCGTGGTTTCGAAATTCATGTGCGAAAATTATGAAGAAAACGAGCACTGGAGTAAAAACAGAATTTTTATTTGAAACGATTCTTGACTTTTTTGCTGCATTGAAAAGGTCAAGCTGGCCCCTATTTCACCATCTTTACAATTGTCAGTTTTATATGACAATTCGAACTACATTTCTTTGACAACATGAAGCGCGCTAAAACAAAAGCTCTTCAAGTCAGCACATTGAAAACAGTAAGTACCTTAGTATAGCAGAATCGGTCAGCTACGTACGGCTAGTCAGTTTTTGGTATAAATGCTATAAAAAAAAGTTACCTACGTAAATATACGTACCGTCACTAGTGTCGTGGGACTCTGGCGGCGGCAGCGGCGTGGGCGCAGCCGCCGTGCGCGTCAGCGTCGCGCGCCGGCTCTCGATCAATCGCACCAGGTTTTCTAACGCCGTTTGTTTATTCTGCACGTTTACACTTTATCATGAAATGGGTCAATCAACTTTTCTTTGCCTCTCGTTGCCATGGAGATGTCCCCTGAGTGACACAACAAAAACGTAATTTTCTAAGACCCCGCTCCTACGAAAGTCAGGATTTGCATGCTTAGGAGATGAAGCATGAAAGAATTGGCATACGACTTTCGAAACTCCTAACGTTTGATGGCGTGATGCCTTAGAAAATCTCATTTTAGACGAGTGACTCAGGGGACATCTCCATTTGCAACGAGTGGTACAAATAAGTTGATTAACCCAAATTCGAACGAGTCGCTGATAGGCTATTAACCTTTTCAACGCCATTGACTGATATATCCGCACCCCACCGTTTCAGCGCCAACGACGTATATCCGACGTATCTATCCGTCATGGTTGACAGCGGAAAACAGACCGGAGTGTCTATGGGGTAAGATTGACATTAGCTCTGGTGTATAGCTGTCATTGGCGTGTGAGTGACGACTTTTATATTTAACAGTCTCCATACAAAAAGTTGCAATGTCCAAAATTTAATGTCCAGCAAGTTACATCTACATCTACATCTTCACAGTTCAGTGACCCACACGTGGGGGAGTTATTGTTCAAATTTCAAACTGAAACGTAAATATACAGAAAGACCAGAAAAATAAATTTTCGAACTGGGACTCGCACCAAACCTTCACCATACCGTGGCGAAGCGCTGATCAACTACGCTATCCGAGGCGCGAAAATTTCCTATTTATTCACGTTTCAGTTTATTTCAAATTACTTTGCGAATACTGACTCGCTTATGAAGCATTGTGGCCCAAATATGAGGCAATGGACTGTGAAAGTGCTAAAGTTACTACTACTAGTAGAGTTTAGCCCGAACCATTTCGAACTAATTCAGCGATAGCGAGACGCACACTGCGTGCCAAAGCTCTGCTCGCCCAACTACTAGGCTCAGCTGACAGCGGCGCACAACTACCGTCATTTTCATCGTCATTTTTGTTAACATCAAATGTTGTCCCAGAGAAAGGACTACAAATTAGTGCGAAACATGTCGGGCTAAGCTCGACTTATATACCTAAATGATCTATTTATTTCACTGTTCTATAAACACAATAGATCTAATCTCAATAAATAGCATAAGTCTGAGTTCAAATCAAAACTGACCCTAATTTCATCCAGCAAAGGTTCAAAGGCTACTGGATCGGTGGAATCCTTCAGCGTCTCCCAAGTCTTGAACAGCTTCCGATCTGACAGCCGGATGGAGCTCTCCAGTTCGCGTATTTCTACAAATACTACAATATAATTTTGTCTTTTCGACTTATTATCAACGTCCAAAAAAAAACCAGCTGCTGACCAGCTGATTTGATCTCTCCATCCCCGGACTACCTATCTCTAAGCAAGGACCATAAAACTAAGAGGACTGCCAATGGCTATACAATGTCGCGTTCCTGTAAAATCTATGAACTGCGAGAAAAAACGAATTAAGATGGCGCTATTGTGTTCGCCAGGGGTCTAAATGTCATACCAAATTAATGTTACAGAGACCCTTCCTTAGTAAAACTAGCTACAGCAGGCTTATTATTTCAAAGGAACGCGACATCGTATAGACACTGGCAGTCCTCTTGGTTTTATCGTCCTTGGCCATAAGTCGAAAATGGGCTCGTAGAGAGTTCCGACACGGGTCAGCGCATAGTGTACTAGTGATAATTATGGGTCTGTGTGATATGTGTTGATGTAGCAGTGGAGCAGCCTCCTATCTATTGACACACGCGTTACTAGATAGCGTTGTCCCGCTTAAATGAATAAACTCCGGTCCAAAAGTAGGGCCTCCCTTTGAACGCCAAGAACGCCTAAAGGCGTCGCGAGCCGAAGTGTCTACGACGCCACCGCCTATAAGCGATAGGCGTCCGGCTGCACCGTCTAAATGCGACCTACGGACGTATGCTTAAGGTATAAGTCCGCGTTGACGTTATGCCAAATTGGCGTGTGGTGTGGATAACAACTTTTGTTGAGTCTGACCAGCACCGTGTTTTATAAAGCTACAAGTTACAATTTACAAGCGGAAGTCTCTTTCTAATAAAAGGTGATAGAATTAGACTTCCGCTTGTAAACTGTAACTTGTAGCTTTATAAAACACGGCCCTGCTAGTCTTGTCACAATATACCAAGTAACAAATTATAACTATATCTTTCTTATGCTGAAAAGTGTTATGCGTAAAAAAGAAATGGGTGTACTTCCCCAGCTACGAATGCTAGTGACACGACTGCGTCATTGGCGTTGAAAGGGGTAAATACCGGTTTCCTTGAGGCTGGTGAGGTGCGCGACGATCTGCCTGCGCTGCGCGCGTACGGCCCGGCGCTGCGCGCGCGCCCGCGCCACCACATCGCGCGCGTTGCGCGCCTCCGCCGCCAGGGACGCCACTTCGCGCGCTTCTTGCTCCAGGCGACGCTCTAGCTCGCTGTCAATGTTTTGGGGTAACGTTTGACAGCTTTCACCTTACTATACAATGGGTACTCTATGTACCTAAGTGCCTACCTACATGTGCTGGTGGCGCCTCTATGCACAATGTATCTGCCCCCATACTACGAAATTCGAAAATCGAAGTTCGTATCGTAACGTCCCGCTATCTCGTACCTATTAAATAATATTAGGTTGAGCGGACGGCACCCGGCATGGATCGTAGTAGGGGGGCAGATGGTGTATACATGCTCTATGGTTGCACAATGGTATAGTGAATAGGAGATAAAAACTGCAAAGTTTTTCCGCTAGAGGCCCTCATTAGGGCTTTCGCGAGTCAAAAATCCGCTAGGGTGTCGAGTGAGGTCTCTATCTGTTAATATCCACCATTCATAGGCCGTAATAGCTTGTCTCTTATTGGTGGAGAATGACATGACCTCATTCGACACGGGCGATCCTAGCGGATTTTAGACTCGCGAAAGTAATCATTGTGTATTCACAATGAGGACTTTCGCGAGTTACACTGCAAAGTTTTTCCGCTAGACGCGCCACCAGCACAAGGAAGGTGTTTAAATGTCATGTCACTGTCATGTTTTGAAATGGCTATAGGAATCAATAGATTACATCTCAGTTTTAATCTTTACATCGTCAGATTTTTATTAAAGTAGCTAAGTAAGTATATAAAAAATATATATGAGAAAATCCTTAACAAACGAAAAAATAACTGGAATTGTACAGGTTAAAACGCTAGAGCGAGAATTTATTATTTATTTCAATAAACTAGAATACTTCAAAAGGGACATGGTCTTAAGAAAGTGAAATAGTTTGTCACCCTACTTTTTATAGACTGAATAGAGATTCATGTGTCAATTGATGTCATCCACGTCTAGACGAACGATTCATTTTGGATTCATTCCATCAACTGCACATTCCTATTCAAAGAATGTTTTCTTCCACTATATTGTATAATTAAAGTAGGTAATTATAACTAAGTACTTACTTAGTAACTCTTAAAATACTCTTTTGTTCTTATTATTAGGAACTTACAAAATTTGTGTTAGTGGCGTACGTAAAACTTTTAAGCCGATTTCTTTTTTAGTTATTTAAAACATTTTTTTTTCTAACCTTGGATATTCCCCGGTGATTCTAGCATACGAATGTATGTTCCTTATCACCTCGACAAGATGGTGGAGTTGGTTGCAAAATTCTGGCAGTTGATCCGGAGATAGATACTGCCCGCCGTACCTATAAAATAAATATCTAATGAAACTAAAATTAAAATGCAACCGAGAAAACGATTTTATTTGGCAGAAACTTCTATTTTCTGTAGTCATAAAAAAGCACTGAGACAGTAGCAGACTTTTTCTTCAACGTCAATTTTAGGACCGTTATGTTGGTACACTGCATTGCAACTATACTCCCACTGCCGCCAATTTTTCTGTCAATGCAAACGAGCTAAAGGTGGATCACTTCGGCTGAGCTGAAGAGGCTGTGAACCTGTGGCCTGAACCCAGAAACAAATAAAAAAAGTGAGTAGCTTTTTTTTCCTAACCTCAAATCAATGTTAGCGGCAAACTGCGTGTCATCGAGTTGTGCTTCCGTAGTGCCTGCGGTCACTGAGCCGGCTGTGCTTGGCGCTGTCGGCAACGGCTCCTCGTTGGTGAAGCTGCCGCAGCCGATGCTTTCGCTTATGCTGTAGAGAGAGCGGTACCGCCAGTAGGCTAATAGGTACATAGAAAGCCCACTACATCTGCCGCTAAACTACGAAATTCGAAAATCGAAGTTCGTATCGTATCGTCCCGCTCACTCTCGTGTTAAATAATATTAGCTTGAGAGGGACGGCACGATACGAAGTTTGAATTTTGCACTTCGTAGTCGGGGGGCTGCTAGTCTGGCTATCGAAAGATGTTCCTAGATCAATGAAAATTATCGAATTTGATGATTAAGTACTTATTTTTGTTTTGATTTTTATCAAACATTCATAGTGTATGATATTTTAACATAGTGACAATGCAAAGACCGGTACCTAGTGTCGAGTGGCGGAGGTCCGTAGTTATGAACTAAAAACAATTACCTACTTTGCTCACCCGCGACCACAAGTGTAAAAACGTGTGTGTCGTGGAGAGTGCCGAAACGCGTCAGCATATACTTTAGTGGTAGTGGTGATGGGTCTGTGTGGCGTGTGTTGATTCGTGTAGCAGTGGAGGCGGAGGTGTTGTATGGAAACATACATTTGCTTTGTCGCACAGATAAAACTATTTTACACCCGTGGTCGCGGGTGAGCAAAGTAATTGTTTTAAGTTCATATCTGTCAATTTCCACCAATCATAGGCCGTAGCTTGTCTATCATTGGTGGAGAATAACAGATTGACCTCACTCGACACTAAGCGATCCTACCGGTTTCTTGACTCGCGATAGTGCCCTCATTATGGGGATCTCGCTTATGATAGGTAGGTAATTACTTGGTCCTTCGAGCCTCTGATGGACCAAGGGTTCTTACATGTTACCCTGCCCCCAAACTACGAAATTCGAAAATCGAAGTTGGTATCGTATGGTCCCGCTCAATCTCGTGTTAAATAATATTTGCTTGAGAGGGACGGCACCATACGAAGTTTGAATTTTGCCCTGCGTGGCTGTTACCACACACGCTATCGACGTAATGTACCTACCTACCTACAGTCAGCCAGTCAGCAGCAAAAGTTACTAAGCGGTCACAATGATCTGAGGGTCGAGCACGACTTTACGAATGCTGCGTAACGTAAAGTCGAATAGTAAACGTTGTCGAGTTTGTATGACGTTTGGAACAGCGCCTGCCCGTTAGCGTATTGGGAACTAAAATTTAGTGAGATTTCTCGATCTCGATACGATAACCGTAACGTTACGCAGCTTTCGTAAAGTCGTGCTCGACCCTCAGCACAAGCTCATATGTCTCTAACAATAGAGCCGTGTTTAGATCATTGTGACCGCTTCGGTTGCTTAGCAACTATTGCTGCTGACTGTACCTACTATGATGGGAACGCGAAATGTATTAGAACAATCAAGCCACTCTTGTTACCGCTAAAGCAATTTAGTAAAACACCTAGAATACCTACCTATCTGGCTGCTCGACCGTATCTATCTCGACCCGAAAGTTAAAAAAGTTGACAGTTGCTGCTCCGCTCTCAGATTTTTGATTCTGGCACCTAAGTGAAACGTCTGGATCAAATTAATACTATCTATACCCTAGAACTAATAAACAAGAGTATAAAAACTTGCTATCGTTCGTATTTTGGCTCTACTCATTACGTGACACAAGATGCGTTAACGTCTCAATTACTATGGGTCACAGCTATGGGTACATTAGCAGCGCCTCTAGCGGGCCTAGCGGCACTTTAACACAAACGCGTTCGAGAAGTTTGTTTCGACGTGAAATTTATACTAACGCCGACACGCACGATTGACGTCTTGTGTTTTATACGTACCTATATAGGCAATACAACTCTTTACTCCCGGTTGACGAAGTAGATCACACTGTCACGTATCACCAGCGTCAAAGTGTGATTTACTTCGTCAATCGGTAGTAAATAGTTATATTGCCTACGTATAAATAAACCACGAGACGTCACTCGTACGGGTCGGCCTTAGTATAAATTTCACGTCGAAACAATCTCCTCGAACGCGTTTGAAAGTTTGATTGAAGGAAAACTTCGTTCCGCCTCAGGAGCAAGGAGTGTTCCTTTTCATAAAATTCTAAATTTAAAATGGGACGGATCAGTCCAGCTTGCTAGGACTGCACGTGACTACACCATGCATGATGCATGGATGAAGACCGTATAGCGCCCTCTAGGGGCCCTTCTCTTACCCGCTGGACGATTTGGACGTGACAGAGCGTCTCGAAGCAAGCGCAGCGGCAGCTGCGGCCCGCTGGTCGCTGCCACGAAGTTTGCCGAGCAGCCGGCCGAGCAGGCGCGACTGCCGACCCGACCCGCTCTCTCTCCCTCCCTCCATGCCGGGCACTTGAGACAGATGATATTCTGTTGGGCTGAGGAAGTCTGATGAAACTAGGTAGTAGATTGAACGTTGGCGAGTCTATTGGAAACGATCCTAGCGCCGTCTAGTAACGAGTAGATGTAGCTGCGATTAATAGAAAAAGAGATGAAACCGATGTTGACTGACCGGATATCCGGCGAGCCATAAGGCCGGATAGCCGTAAACTGAAGCGGCGGCCGGATATTCAACCTGTTTTAAAACCTTTAGTGATGAGCTGAGCTGATGAGTTTATCACCGCAAAAAGTACTGGGCAAGTAATAAGTATGTGATGAACAGAATCAGAGCATATTCGGGTGTCTTTAGTGATCGGCGAAAGTAACTTATTATCTTGCTCATTCAATAGATTAAAAATAATTCCCATTCTTTAGGCAATCGTGTACCTAATGCAATGTAATAATTAAATACGAGGGCTGTTTGATGAGTACCCGTTTTCTAAATATATTAATATCACTGGCCGCAAATAAGTATACCACCTTTTTAAGCCATTTTTCAGAGGCGGGAAAATTAAAAAAAAAAATGGCATTCTTTTGTTTTTTTTTCTCATTTGACAACGATTCAGTGAAGGCGCGAACTTAAAATTGTTAAAATGGAGAAAGAACAGTATCGGTCTGTAATTATTCTTATTTTTGGAAGGAAAAACATGTGATGAAATAAAAGTAAGAATGCAAACGGTTTACCATGAATGTGCTCCTTCTATGACAACCGTCAGATATTGGTATAACGAGTTTAAGCGGGGGAGAACAACCGTCTTTGATGAGGATCGCCCAGGCCGGCCAGTTGAGGTGACTACAGACGATATGGTTAAGAAAATTGAAAATATCGTTTTAGCCGACCGCCGAATTAAACTTCGAGAAATCGTTGATGCTGTAAACGTTTCAATCGAGAGGGTACAACACATATTAAAAGAAAAATTGGGTATGAAGAAAGTATCGGCGAGGTGGGTGCCGCGTTTACTCACGGAGGAGCAAAAACGGAACCGACTGACTACTTCGGAGCAGTGTTTGGCAGTGTTCAAACGTAACCCGAAGGAGTTTCTGCGTCGTTTCGTGACCGTGGACGAAACGTGGGTCCACCACTACACCCCGGAAATGAAAGAGCAGTCGAAGCAGTGGATTTTACCGGGTGAACCTGCTCCAAAGAAAGCAAAAACCGTCCCATCGGCTGTTAAGGTCATGGCGACCGTTTTGTGGGATTCGCAGGGTATTATACATATTGACTATTTAGAAAAGGGAAAAACAATAACAGGGCAGTACTATGCCAATTTATTGGATGAATTTGACGCCGTGTTGAAGGACAAACGACCCCATTTAAAAAAGAAAAAAGTACTGTTTCATCACGACAACGCCCCGGCTCATTCGTCCAGAGTTGTGACGGCTAAATTAGCACAGTTACGCTACGAACTATTGTCTCACCCCCCGTATTCTCCAGATTTGGCCCCATGAGATTTCTTTGTTTCCCAACCTAAAAAAATGGCTCGGTGGCAAGCGATTTGGATCAAATGACGAAGTCATTGCCGCCACAGAGGCCTATTTTAACGACTTTCCAAAATCATACTTTTTGGATGGTTTATTAAAGCTTGAGTATAGGTGGAACAAATGTATAGAGTTAAAAGGTGACTACGTAGAAAAATAAATGCATATATACAAAAAAAAATGTTTTTTTTTTCATAAACTGGTACTTATCAAACAGCCCTCGTATACGTAGGTAGGTATAGTCCCTTCGTGGCCCAGTTAGGTACTTCATGAAGTTTTCTGTTTTTAAAAACAATCAGGTACTTGCGTTCTCTAGAACCAAAATATCGCAAATTACACTAACTCGAGACCACAACTGGGTGAGGTCTGAGTGGAGAGACTTGGGGTAGGCCTACTATGTCCAGCAGTGGACCTCTTTCGGCTGCCATGATGATGACCACAACCAGTATTAATCCTTTATTGGTCGGTTCCCTAACATAAGTATCCACTTTTCCATACTAACTGTACATAAAAGTGGATACTATGTTAGGGCACCGACAGTAAGTACTTACCTTCCTTGGTCCCAAAGAGATCTTTGCTTGGTCCATACCTTCCTACTTGGTCCTTTTAAAATTATTAACTTACTTTTTCAATATTTATTGTGACAACCGATGATCTGGTGACATTACTGAGTTTGCTGTGTTCAAATCCATTTTATCTTCTAAGAAATGTTTGGAAATTAGATTGCTTTAATCGGGCGAGTGTCACATCGCGATGCCATTTTTGATGTGACTGTGACATTCAACTTTTGTTATGGCCGGTGACATTTTACAAGCTGTAATATCGCAAAAAGGTCATCTGCTCTTCAAAACTTTTTCGAGACTTCCATTATGGAACCTACCTACCACTACCTACAGGGTCGTGTTTTATAAAGCTACAAGTTGTAATTTACAAGCGGAAGTCTCTTTTAAACAAAAAGTGATAGAGACTTCCGCTTGTAAATTGTAACTTGTAGCTTTATAAAACACGGCCCAGATATCCCAGGGGGGCTAGCACGCGTGCCATTTTGTCGCTCAGTGCGTCCTTCACTGATTCAGTCACTGAAAGGGACGCACTGCGCGACAAAATGGCGCGCCGTGCTACATGTGCAGCTAGGCAGCTGTTAAGTCGACTTTAAGCAGTTCGCGTCTGTGAAGGTGAAGTCCCATCAAATGGAAACGAAAAATCCATTCTAGTTCTAAGAGGAACCCACAGCTCTTCTGCAATCCCAAACTGGCCATGTCATTTGGGATGGATGAAAATCTGTGTTTTTGGGTTACGGTCTGTCTGTCAATTTCTACCAATCATAGGTCAGTAGCTTGTCCTCATTGGTGGAGAATGGCAGATAGACCTCATTCGACACTAGCGGATTTTTGAGTAAGAGTAGAGTGATTTATTTGACTCGCGATAGCCCCCATTTGTTAGACAGACTTGCACTGACCTGGGCTAGACACAAAACCCAACAAGTTCGCCTTAAGACCGACTACTTAACACCTAGTAAAATAAAACACAAAACATTAGTTTTAATGTCGTTTTAATTCATATAAAAATACAATTATAATTATCAATATACATAATCGCATTCCTTGCTGTAGGCCATCATTAATAATAAAAACTAACTGCAAACCATCGAGCCCAACCTTTAAAGTTTAAGTACATTAACGTCAACGGGAGGCACATGTCAGTCCGAGCTGAACTCAAGCTCTAAAACCTTAAAGATTCCATAAAACACTAAATAGAAAAAACGAACAACTAGAGCTCCGCGCCAAGTATTTGTAAACTATCAGACTTGTCATCTCTGCTTGAAATTCGGGAATGTTCGCTCTGCGAGCTTAAAACTTGAAGTTTTGTTGAGGCGCGGCACCCAATGTAAACATTTATAAATACGTTTTTGGCCAAAATGCTTAAGAGTTGCTAAAATTTTTGTGACGATAGAAATAAGTCTAATAGAGAGTTTGCTAGCTAAATGCTCCGACGCAAGCGAGAAACATCGCGAGGGTTAAATACAAAGTAATCTCCTAAATAATACTAGTACCGAAAGTTAAATGTTCAGTATTAGAATTGCATTTTGCGAGGATTATACAAGGCCAACCAATGTGTTGGCGTAAGCGGAAACGCTAAGTAATCTAGCACGGGACCACCAATCTCTGGCCAAAACTAAACCGAAAATCCACTTCACAAAGGCACGTTCCATCGAAAAATTAATAAGCCTAAAGTATAGTCCCAGCGAGAAGAAAATAACGCCACGAAACCAAGCTCGAAGGGTGCAGTTTACCAGAGTCCCGAGGAGAAGCCTCCTGGGGGGACACGCACGCGTTTCGGAGCCTCTGGGGCCGCTTTAGCGGGCTCGGCTTTTGCTGGCTCGGGCGCCGGAGCCGGGGCTTCGACCTTGGCCTCCGGAGCTGCCTCGGGGGTCGAGGCGGGCGTCTCTTGCCCACCGTTCTGGGCTGGGGTTGTGCCGTTAGCCGGCTGCCTGTGATATTCGCCAAGTGCTGAAAGAGTTTTGAAGATAAATTAGAATTGTTCATTTAGAACACTTAATTTAGGTTGATTTGTTGTTAGATTTGCGTTTTGTATTTATACAATTGGGCCCTTACACCAACGAAAAAGCACTTGAAGAAACTAAGAATTGCAGCAGCTGCATTTGAGAGCTGAGCACATTTTGAAGGTAACTCCAACGTCATCTATTTTGCAACTGGCGGGACCATGACACCACAGCACAAGACAACGGCGCGTGGAAGTGCCTTCCGATATAACCCTGAAGAGATACGACACGATATCACCATTATCGATTCTAAACTTACAAGTGGCCGAAGCAGCAGCAGGGTTGAGGCGGCGGCCGCGCGGGGGCTCCGGGTCTCCCCCGAAGATGTCGGTGTGTCCGCCGCCCGGGGGGCGCAGCACCCTGCTAGAGCTCCTCGCGTCCTCGGTCAGGCCAACGTTGAACTTTGTGGAAGTCATGTTTATTCAAATTTCTGGAAAAATACGATAAAATTTCAATTTGAGTTACCTCCAAACCTTAAAGTTAATTTCGACAAGGAAGACCATTTGTGCCTGATAGTAGAACTTAGTTTTTCTTCGTTGGTATCTTAGGAAGTGGTGGTGGAAGAGATTGCAGCAAGTGAATACCTAAAACAAACCGCATTGAACTAACTTCTTTCGTTCCGGCTCTAAAGTGACGTCGTAGTCCATGGTATACCTATAAGGGTCGGATGATAATCTTTTGACTCCTCGTTTTCTATTTGAGAGAGTTCTGTGGGAATCCCAAAGGAAGAAATGCAGTAATGTTTAGCGAGTAGATATAAGCTGTATCAGACGCGCTACTACGTTTTTGGATTTTCTCAAGGACAATAGAACAGAGAGGACTGCTCGCACAAATCGCACAATACAAAGTCGCGTTCCTTAATTTATGGTCCTTGATAGGTATTATGCAGTCTAGCGCTACGTGAGGCTATAACTTGTAAGTGTTGCCATATAGGATTCAACCAAAATGAAGTGACCTCGTTCCTCTCCCGTGTGTGTGTGTAGTTGACACCGTTGTTGTTCAAAACCGGTTTGGGTAGGATTTTATTACAGAGTGGAAATTGCAATGATGCGCCCAAAACAACACACTTTCTGAAGTGTTGTAATAAAGAAACCCACCCATTTATGAACACCATTTGTCGAAACCATGCGACGATTATTCTGATATTGACAGTTAGTTAAATCCAGCACTTGAAACCGGTCATATTTCATTGTCTACCAAGCTCTATTAACTCAAGAAACTCATTTGACTTGGCCACTTTCTTGCCTTTGGCAACTACCCACCCACGTCAGAGCAGCAATAAAGTGTACTTCTTAGTTTTATTTTCCAATCTTCAAACCGAAATAGGATTAGTCCGTAAGGTATCCAGACAATTCGTCGCCCAATAATTGTAGCATCCAACCAAACGCCTACTTAACACAAAATGCATTCTATTTCTCCCGAAGTTTTCAGAAAGCCAGAAAATACAGACTTACTCAATATCCGAGTAACTTATCCATCTATTATTACTATTTATTACATGTGTGTGTGCTACGACTTCACACGTCATCATCATCATCATCATGTCAGCCGAAAGACGTCCACTGCTGAACATAGGCCTTCGACTTCACACGTGTATTCTGTAAATTCTAATTCCGATATCTCGGAAACGCAACTTTTACTTAAATACAGTGAAATACTGTGGTTGTTTGACGACAGAGCGTCACGGTAGAGATGTTTTACAACGAAACACGGCGAAGCCATTAAAATGTCTAATCTTGTAATCCAAGTGTTCCACCTGTTCATGCTTTTACGTGAGATTAGTCAGCATCACGGTCGGACTAAGGCTCAACGTTTAAAAGAGTCACAAGGCGCAGACGAAAGTTGACACCGGTGTAATGTGACAAAGATTGGCCAAATTCCAATCAAAATTATAGACTTGTGAATTCATTAAGATACCAGGATCAGGATGGGATGTTAGTCTGAATTATCCGGCCTGAAGGTTTTAGACATCAGTAATCACTGACCACGAGACGCGTTATAGATCGGCAGACGTCAAGACGAAATAATGATGACTTGGTTAGGAAACCAATGGATGCAGAAGGTTGGCAAGGGAGGCAAGGAGGAATTTCTAACAAACCGACATCCTTAGGTCGGAGTTATTCGTCAAATCGAATTATTTTAATACATACAACAAGAGTTTCTCAATTGCTACAAAATAAACATACCTACATTACACGGCATTATCCAGTGTTTGCTATGTCGATTCATAAAAATATGGCCGAAATTCTAGGGATCCATCTGATTAGATAAGCAGTCCTATTACAAGTTTACCCTGAACTGATGTTTGCTGGTTGTTAACTTTAGAGCTTTTACGAGATTGTTTATCGGCGTCATACCTACCTACCTACCTAGTTTCGTAAGAGGGTCAACGGAACTCTTGGAATGATTCCATCTAATTTACACGGGTAAATAATCCGCCGGAGGCGTAGGCATTTCTGATAAGCTATTATCAATATTTCACCTGTTATTGTATACTTAGGAATAACCATAATAAAGTACCTACTTAGGCAGGTGAGGAATAATGTAAAAAGAAAAAACAAACCATTCACTATGTAAGTAACTAGCGAGAGAGCAAAATAAATAATGTATGATGCATTGATTGGTTTCTTTTGTTCTCTACCTGCTAGGTATATCGATGAGATAATTTAATGGCATCTGCTTTGTGTGTACACAGCAGTATCTTTGGATGGTGGTGAATTGAATGATATCGGAGATGTGTTCAGTGTTAAGACGCATGTCATTGCACCTACAAGCTTAGTTCGGAAAAGAAAGATAAAGACCATGGTATTAAAAAAATACCTACTTGGGTTAAGAATCCAGAAAGGCAGGCTCAGTATATGGGATAACTTTGTATCAACAGACAAACGACAGTGTCTGCTGTAGGGCTGTAGGCCATATGGTCTCTTAATGTGTGAGTGTGTGCCATGCCAGCTTGGGAAACATCTGCTAAGATTGGCGAAACTATGCGGCGGGCATAGTGAATAGTGCCATGTTTTCAATTAACATTAATTATCACATTAAGAAAGCTTATTAGAATTTTAATTGTGCGCCATATCCTACGGAATAAGCGTAGGTGCATTGTTTGAATTGACAATGCGAAAATGAGCGTATGTTTCTGTGAACTTCGATTTCTAGAATAGTAAATTTATTTAAATGCAAAATGCCGAACATCATCGGTATGGAATCTTGTAATCAAGATTAGAACATATACGATACGAGTTGTTCTTTGTCCAGTTATTGGCAAGCGTCTAGACCTGCCATTTAATAGGTAAAACCCCTGGCAAAAAAGTTATCAACTTTTACTCAACCTTTACAAAGTAATTTCGCAAACAAACAACTACTGGCGAACAGTTTGACTTGATTTGAGCAGTCACTTTTCCCATTAGACTGTGACTAAATGAAACGTATGACGAAAAACCAGCATTAAATCAGTTATATTTAGCCTCAATGACTCAGAAGATAAGGTTTGTAATTACGTGATACGTGTGACGATTTGTAAATAATGACGGATTCCATCTAGAGTCGAGTGTCTGATCAAGCGGAAGTGAGCAATCGAGGAGTGCCTTATATACATTTATGCAAGTTCGAATTGAAATCCTAAACGCAAAGAGCTAGGGATTAAATTAAAAGTGGATTCAAGCTAAAAAAGGCGTTTCGAAGTTTAATGAAACGTCTAACATAGCATACTGTTCATTTGAGAAATCAGAAATGGGATTGTCTACAACATTCTGTTGCCAATGTAAGGTGCAGCAAGATGGCTAAGAAGACAAACTAGCAGAAGCTTCTTTTATATTTTCCTTACGCTGGAGAAGATATGGTTGTACAATACAATACAAGAACTCTTTATTGAACACCATGTAACAAACAAAACAGAAAAAAGGTAGGTAGGTACAAAGAAAATAAAAGGTAGCAAGAAAAAGAAAGAAGAAGAGAGAAAGAGGATAGGACGTAGAAATGCAAGGTATGTAGCTAGATATCTTGACCGTTTGAAGCTAACATGAAATAAATTTTGACATTTCTGTACCTACTTATAGTTAGAACAAAATGAATATCAGTGTGCGTGACAATAATGTAAGTATATTGAGCTACGCGACACGAGTGCCGATGGCCGTCCAGACACTACTACATAACTACATAAGCCAGACGATTATCCTTCAATTACGTCATATAATAAAAGGGGTGGGTATGGCGAAAGGGAGGGGGGTGCGCCTAGTGATTTATGACACGAAAACTTCTATAAGTTATTGCTCCCATTCGAAATGCTATCATTAGTGTTCTGTTCACGTACCTACTACCAGGGAAGAATAACTAGGCATATACCTACCTACCTACAGTCTAGTGTATGTAGCTACATAAAGATAGCCTATTTATAAGGTATGGAATGCGTCCACTGTCCACATTAGTCAGACTCAGACCACAAGGTAATGCATACCGTAAGGAAATACATTAGAATAATAATGGTCGATTTGTTTGCTAATATGGGCAATCAATTGCGCAGGGTAGCCAAAGGTATAGATATCGCCTTAAAATATCTGTAATAGCTCTATCACACTTAAGGCCAGCAGAAACTATAACTAACAGAAAACAAGGAAGTATTTCAAAGTATATTTTTTTAATTTATTACCTGCCTACTATGACAATACACAGTTTTTTTTTTATACGACGAGGAAGGCAAACGAGCAGTGGGTCACCTGATGGTAAGTGATCACCACTGCCCATGGACACCCGCAACCCCGGGGGGAGTTTGCAGATGCGTTGCCAACCCAGAAAGCTAAGATGATATTCCTCTTGTGTCCGTATTTACACTGGCTGTCTTATTCTCCACACCGGAACACAACAATGCAAGCACTGCTGCTTAGCGGCAGAATTAGCGAGTAAGATGGTGGTAGCGATCCGGACGGACCTCGCACAAGGCCCTACCTAGTTTAATTTGAATTTAATCAGCCTGCTTAAAAGTCTAATTGGATTGTTTTTAGGGTTCCGTACTTCAAAAGGAAAAAACAGAACCCTTATAGGATCACTTTGTTGTCCGTCTGTCTGTCTGTCTGTCTGTCTGTCAAGACCCTTTTTCTCTGGAACGCGTGGAGGTAGCATGCTGAAATTAATATCAAATACTCAAACCTGCGGTCTCTAAAGTCGTGAAAAAATCAACCTTCTAAGTCAACGCAATCAAAAGATAGTCATTAAAAAATCAATTTCCATACAAATTGCCGATTTCCAAAAACCTAAAGGGTACTTCCAGATGTCCTAGAAACTTGAAATTTGGTATGAAGGTAGCTCTTATAGCACAATCACTCGGAAAAGTCTCAAAATCTTAAAATTTTATGTCTGTCTGTAGATTTCAGACCAATACAAGTTGACCCCACACTGCGTACATTTTGCTTAGGAGCAGGGCTCTGCTAACACTGGGCTTCTTAAAACACTGGGGAAAAGCGTTAAAATCTTTCTACGGAACCCTCGTGCGCGAGTCCGACTAGCACTTGGCCGGTTTTTTGCCAAATACCTACCTACTTACCAAAATGTAGGTAGGTAGGTACATGACAGTTCTTATAGACAACTAATATCAAGTACCTACCTATTCTTTAGTAGTTACTTGCATGTCAATTCAATAAAAGGGGAAATTCAGGGAAAACCCAATCAACCCCTTATGGCAGGGGTTCCCAAACTTTTTCTCTTTGCGGCTCACCTTACATTTTTGTATTTCGTTCTGGCGCCCTGTGCCAAGTTTGTACCTGTGTGTGTATACAGTAGATACATTGGCATCAGTATGGTACCTAAGAGAAGAGATAAGAGAAATGTATTTCGGCACCTCAGGGACTCTTCACGGCACCCCAGGGTGCCGCGGCGCAGTTTGGGAACCCCTGCCTTATGGGAATGCAGTGCACAGTATTAATATTCAATTTACCAGCACCCTAAGTGCATTCAGCATTATTGGTTAACTTTTTCCTGTTAGACATTGGTATGAAATGCCTATGCCTTTTATGAAGTGGGGCATTTGTACATAGTGTAAATAAAGACTAACCCTGTTATTCATAAACCTTTATTAACTAAAATGCCGTTAAAGTTCGTTTGTCCTTTATTGTCACATTGACATTTCCGTTAGTAGGAAGAAGACAAAACCTATTTTAGCTAATAGAGGCTTGAGTGACGTTTATGAATAAGGCCATAAAATTGTACTGTATAGGTATTGCATATTGAGAGGATTATTTTATTAAGTACAGAAAATGGTGTTTTCCTTCTTGACATTTTTTATAGTCTGCAGCAATAGTCTATAAGGCCTATGAAGATGCTGTATACCTAAAGCAATGAAGTTTTGACTATTAATTTCAGAATCTTTGCAGCTGTAATTTCACAAAAATCAAACACAACTTTCTTAAAATAATCTGATTAACATCCTACTTATTTCAAATCCCAAATCAGATTGATATGACCGTTTGTCTAGTAAGTTTCAATATTTTTAAACAAATAGGTAACAAAACCACTAAGTGTACCTACCATACCTGCTGCATGTCATATGATATTTTGGACATGTTAAATTTCTTTTCAGACAAGACAAGATCAACACATTTTAGTTAGCTTAGGACCGCTCCAATTCATTATAAACTACTATAAGATCTCTACAGTACAGTCAGTATTAACCCACCTATTCCTTTTTTTAATGAGTGTGCTAGTGAGTCAAGCAACTTTTAAGTGTTGTTATTCTGTCCCGTCACTCAGGAGACAACAGTGATACAGTTGCTTGGAAAAATTGTTGCCACATATACTACCAGCATGCTTACGAGATAAGGCATGAAGAAATAGGCTGTTACAACTCCTAACTTCTGGTAAATTTGTATCCTAGAAAATAATTCTTTTAATGAGTGACGGAGTAGACGTCGCTATAGCAACATTTAAAAGTTGATTGACCCCATGTTAACAATCAGTCTTGTCAAGGTGGAAGTAAGCCCTATGAACCCCCAACAACTGATAATGGGACATAAAAATGAAAATTAATGTTTCTAGTTAGTATTCATCCTGGATAGCCTACTTAAGTATAATGAACTTTATTATCTGCATTAACATTATCCCCTCCATGAACCACTCTTCAATACCTCCATTGTTGCCGGTTATCTTTCATATCTCACATATTAAAAGATAACTTGTATAACAACAAGCAGTTACTGAATGCTTTAGGATGCGGCGTATCAAAACAGCAAAAACCGGTTAAGAAATATTTGGTTTATTAACCATTTTTAAATGCAAATTTATGGGCAAATGTGTCATAGTAGGTTAGGTAGGGTTTTACATTTGTGTAATGGTAAAATACACGGTCACATTTTAAAACAACGACGTAAATTAATTGTAAATAAAGAAACTCTTTCATCATCGCGAACACGGAAAACGTTATCGAATTTTTATGTGTCATGACATGACCGGCCATGTAAAACGCGTAGCCGACGTTCCAGAAATGAGTATAATGGTGAAAGTTGGCAATTATAATGTAATTTTAGACACATATAACTGTAGATCAATCTATCACAGACGGCCGTTCAAGCGGGACCCATAACGGTGACTTCTTTGTTCCACCGCGCCATGCTTTTAGAGGTGTCAGACAACCATTAAAACACAGAAAAAACTGATATTACCTGCATATATTTAGCAAATAACCCATATAACCATAGCGGGCAGAAATAATAGCATCCACCTACAGCACTAAAGCGCATTGACCTTTACGAAATCTTGAAAAATAACGGACTGATATCGAACGTTTTGTGTAGTTGGCTTGGAAGCAAGAAATAACTTTTGAACGACTCACCTACAATCATACACGCAAAAAACGTTTTCTTAACGGAAACGCGACAGTTGTGCTAATAATTACAATGCTGAAAAGCTTTTGCAACGATTATAATCAAAGAATAAGATTACTCACCACCACCCGGTTTCGTTCTTTTTGATGGAATGCGTGAGTGGGAAAGAGAAAGATAAACGGTTTACAGAAATGTTGCAAGGACTACATTACAAAAACTACTACTCATGTTCGAATTCCTGCCCCTATACTACGAAGTGCAATATTCGAACTTCGTATCCTGCCGTCCCGCTCACGCTTATATTACTTAATACGAGAGTGAGCGGGACGATACGATACCTTCGATTTACTAATTTCATAGTAGTCCCTTTGACCCCTTAGCACGCTAACGTTTATCCGATAAGATAAAGCGTTCGTCCCTCTCCCTCACACTGGCTTTTTTTATATACGACAAGGAAGACAAACGAATACGCAAATGGATCACCTGGGTCGTGTTTTATAAAGCTACAAGTTGTAATTTACAAGCGGAAGTCTCTTTCTAACAGAAGGTGATAGAATGAGACTTCCGCTTGTAAACTGTAACTTGTAGGTTTATAAAACACGGTCCTGATGGTAAGTGATCACCATTTCCCATAGACACCCGTAACCTCGGGGATTTGCAGAAAGTGACGAATGCTTTATGTAGTGGATAAATTATTTTTTTTATTGTGCTTCTATTCTGTTTTTTTTAATAAGTACAAAAAAGCGTTTACTTAAGTACTTACTTATTTACCGTGCTAGAGGGTCTATCACCGCTTGTTCACTACTACACATATAGTGCGACAATTAAGAGTAGAAATTAAATGAGGGTGCTACTTTCTTCGTATCTGTCAGATTATTGATGTAAAGTCAAGAAGCTTCTTGCGTAAAGTGCTTGAATATAGCAACAATCTTGTCTAATAAATATTGGTTCCTTTTTTTTAATCCGTTTTCTCTACTCTTTATTGTCGCACTATAGATGAACTTGTTATTTTAGTATCTCATATGTTTTCTCTTACAACCAAAGCATAAAAGGTTAGATTATTAGTTGTCAGTATATATTATTATTACTATTCGCCTGATTTTTTATTATTATTTTAAAATAAGCCATCAACATTTAAGTGTATAGAGTCTGGCTATTGGACTATGATTTGATGATGATGATGAGTCTGTAATTCTTTGTGTACTTACATGCATTTAATAATATGACAGGGAGAAAGAGAGAGAGAGAGGGACGTTTATTCACATACATAGTTTTGATACCTTCTGCATTTTCACTTTCACCTAATTAGTAGTTTTAATTTTAATTCAAAAAATTTAAAGAACCTCTTCCAAGAAATGAACAACCGTTTGCTGTAAAAGGTAGACTGAGAGGTATCTGTCACCTACGGCCACATTCTTTAAATGGCCACAGGATTGAGAGATTAAAATAGCTTGTCTAGAGACATAATCAACATTTTTGTACAAGATTCAGTTTCTTATCAAATCATACAAGTTAAATTTGACCCACTTCCAGTGTTCGGATAGACTTAAAAAATAATCTAATAATAATATGAATATAGTAGAAAAGCTTGTAAGTATCTGAAAGGTTTTTTTTTACAAAAACTCGTTTCCTATTTAAAACCAGCGATTGATCGATATGACTGTTAGCCGGATCACGACCAAGATCGTTTGGGACTCAGGTTTGGGAGCATTTCTCAATAATGAATGACACATGACGTAGTGTTGCCGCTTCCTATGTCTTTGTGTTGCCGTCTAAATATCTACATGTTTCGATAGTCGACTCTAATTTTTCTACTATAACAATATATAATATTTATAATGGCAGCCCCAAAAGCAAAAACCGACAAAAACTAGTTTGCTCTGGAATTTTTGCCTAAAAATAGCATTATTTTATCCAAATGTTTAGCAAGCACAATAGCTTCATAATACAGTGAATTACAAATGTTTTAATTATATGTAGTGTTGAAATCTAGCATATACACTTCAAAATTATTTTCTTTGCTGTTTTATTGAATCTGTATTATGGCCGTTCCACAGTTAAGCGCACTTGTCAGAGCCTCTGCCAACATTCGTTCATGGCATCTTTTAACTACATGCATATTTCTGCTAATATGCACTTTATCTTGAAAGTAGCAGAGTGTATTATTATAAAATGATAAATTGACGGTTGTATGACAGTAAACGTACGTAGCATTTGGAATTTCGATTTCGTTCATTTCGTATTGTTGTTTAGCGAGTACGAGATTTTTGAAAATAAATTGTAAAATAAAAGATGGAAGCAGCTGTGGAAGAAACTTTAAAAGATAGCACTGAAACTGTGCAACCGGAAAAAAATGGTGAAGTAAGTTGAGTCTTTTTATTTTTTCTCCGATTTATAAATAGAACGCGATCGGATGTCGATAAATTGGTTTCACAAATATGCTGAATTTGTCGTTTATTCGTCCATGCTATTCAATTATTTAGTAAAAATAGGCATCGTCATATAGTGGAGCGGAAGTAGGTTAAGCTTTAGTTATGATTTTGGGTTTAAAACAGGTAAAATTGTTAACCTAAAACTTGCTTGGCATGATGCCAGTTAGGGAATGTTTATGATATTTCTGTTCTAAAGCACGTTCCGCGCTTTCTTCTTTTATGGCTGACGACAACCCGATGCCAAGTTGCCCTGAACTCCATTGTGTAACAGTCAATGTTACCATGAAACCATAACCCTATTAGAATCATAAAATTCCTATTATACCTAATCTTAACTGATTAAAATGATTTCATTTACTCTTAATAGGTAGTTTTACGGCTATGGGCTGGTTTTCAATCCTTCCACTTTCTAGCTCAAGCCACTCTGCTATTTAACCATCTTTAACTCTACAACTGCAGTAAAATGTCTTCAGAAATAATTATTGATAATTACTTTTATTAAAAAAAAACATAATTATAACAAGTAAAATAAATAGAATTGGTATGGGTAAGATAATGTTTTCCCAAGAAGACTCTACAGAGACTCAGGCAATGGGCAAAGTTGAGTTTGATAGGAACATAGTAACCATGGTTTCCCATGAGGCTGACATGGTCACATTTGATGCACTAAAGCCTCATTAAAATAGGTATAAGATTAAAAAAAATAGGAAAGGAGGATAGGATGGTCCTATTGAGTCTTCTTGGGGAAACATGGAGATTTTTTTTAATTTTCTTTACTCTGCTATTGCTAAAATTAAATGCCTGTATCAGTTGCTCTAGCATGCTAGGTTTTGTTCAAGACGAAGCATTGCTTTTCTAATTTACTATTGAATAAATGTCTTTTATTATTTATTATTATTATTTTATCTAGTTAAAAATAAGTACTATCAGTTATGAATGTTAAAATTATAATTATGTGTGCAAAAGGATATTTGTGTATGACCCTGGTGTTCCGTGGCCTCATCATCATTTATTTACTAAAACATATCTAATACCTATCATAATTGTCAGGAAAAAACTGCGACACCACCCCATCAAGACCTTCCAAAGAAATCCAAGAAGGAAGACCGTGGCAGGAAAGATGATAAGAATGTGGAACAGTTCATGAAGTCTCTGAACTCGGTGCCGAGCCTTGAAGAGAAGCTGTCCCTCGTCTGCAAGAAGTATGTGCAGACTGCTGACGATAACAAGAAACTCCAGTTTTATATAAAACAATCTGATAAAAGGTGGGTTTTCTTCAAAACTTCCTGCATGCTTAGTTTGTATGATGATGATGACTATACTAGATGGGCCGGGTACTGACTGAGCGAGCTGCCTCATGAGGCAGCCCATTTCATTACGACTTTGAAACTGGTGTCAAACAAAATCATGCCTCAAGCGGCTGCCTCGCGAGGCGGCTCGCTCAAAAAGTACATGGCTATGGACTCTCTTCTCTTCCTCAGTGCATTTGCACTCACTGTTGGGCAAACTCCTCTCCAATTCTCCACTCGGCCAGATTTGCAGTGGATCTCCCAGGCCAGTGGTTGAGCTGATGTCATTTGACCATCTTGCTGGTGGCATTACCATACCAATACCACCGGTTTTAGCTGCCAGTAGATAACTCTCCTAAGGCAGTGCATTACTGCTTTTTTGATACTATTACTCCATGTTTTTCTCAAACAGGTATGCAATTGTGCTCAAGGAAAAAGAGCAACTTCAGCATGAGTTCAACAAGACCATCCTTGTCAAGTCCAAGCTGGAGAGTCTGTGCCGAGAGCTGCAGAAACAGAATAAGGCTATCAAGGTTGGTTTCTTTCATCATTGCATCTGGCTATCGTTTAACAATTTAGATAGAAGAAACAAGAACAGTCACAGTTAAATAGTGTATTATTATTGAGTTCAGAATACATTATGCCAGGGTTTTTTGCTCAAGGGTCACTGCTGCCCATAGACCCCCTTTATAACCAAGGAAAGCTAAGGTGAAATGCCTCTTGTGCTGTTGTGCCACTTTTAGCAACTTTAATCAATCTTAATTTCATCATCATAGAAGATGTCCACTGCTGGACATAGACCTTCCCCAAGGATCTCCACCATGATTTCCAGCAGCCAATAGCTTTCTGCGATCTTTACCAGATTGTCCGTCAACCTTACGGGAGGCACCAACACTTCGACTTCCGGTACGCGGTCGCCACTTTAGAATACAGCCCCAACGGCCATTAGTTCTGCGAGCAATGTGCCCCGTCCACTGCCCCTTAAGGTGGCACTTTACCCTACTTACTGTAAAATGACAATAATAACTAAGAAATCAATACACTTACAGGAAGAATCCCTCCTCAAGATTCGCGAGGAGGAAGAGCGCCGCAAAGAAACCCAAGCCAAGTTCCAGAACACGCTCACGGAGATCACTGCCCTGCTTCAGCAGAATAATGAGAAAAATGCCAAGTTGCGAGACGATAATATCAGCATGAGCGAGAAGTTTAAGAGCGTCGTGCAGCAGTACCAGCTGAGGGAGCAACAGGTTTGTGACACATTACACAGCTAGCGTTAGCTGGCTGCATGGAACATCCCCTTTACCCGTACCCCGTACTATCAGTCTGTGGTCAAAAATATATACCCCGGCGGGCCACTCTTGCGACCACTACACTGCAACATTGTATTGGAAATCATATTTGTATTTATCCTTGTATTTAACGCTTTTATCCTTTAAAACTAGCTAGCTAGTACGCTCACGTATTTGTTGTCGAAGTATGCTTGACATATTTTAAACCAATTCATGGTACCAAGTAAAATAAACGAATCACTAAAAAAATAAATTTAAAAAATTTAGTTCTGTTTATTTCATAATCACATGTCAATTTTACATTTATCACCTAGCTGATCTTTACTTATCAAAGATTTTAAGTGCTAGGCTACACACACACACGCACATATGTCACATATGTCAGGTGAATATAGTCCATGTACTCTTTCCTCTAGTCCATAACAGTCAGGCTTACAGGACTGACATACGTGTATTTCACTGCGTGTTTTTTTATACGATAAGGAAGGCAAACAGCAAATGTGTCACCTGATGGTAAGTGATCACCACTGCCCATAGACACCCGCAACTCCAGGGGGTTTGTAGATGCATTGCCAACCTAGAGGGCTAAGATGGGCTTGTGCGGTAGTTTCAAGATAAAAAGTCAACATTCAATGTCTCCAGGTGGACAAAATGGGCAAGCAGATGGCTCTGGAGTCCCAGCTGTCGGACGCCAAGCTGCAGAAGGCGGCCCTGGAGCACCAGGCCGAGAAGGAGCGCCTGCTGGCCGAGATGGAGCACCTCAAGGTCACCGTGGCGCAGTGCACCGCCAAGATCATGGAGCTGCAGGGGACCGAGACGGCTCTTAGGTATTACCAAACTGTTATTAGAAATGATTTCATGGGATTGAGCACATATCACATGCTTATAGCACTGAGTCCGAACGAGTCAACATTAGGGAAAACGGATGGACCGGTTTTATTTTAGCGTTATCTTAATCAATATTATTTGTCCATCAGATCTCAGCTGGGTGTATACACGGACAAATACGACGAGTTCCAGAACGCTCTCGTCAAGAGTAACCAGGTGTTTGGCGGGTTCAAGGAACAGATGGAGAAGGTACCACAGCATAACTACCTATTTTATTATGATCTTATGTAATATTTGACGACCGGATGGCCTAGTGGTGATAGAACCTGACTATGAAGCATGAAGACGCTGGTTCAATTTGTATGATGGATGTGAATGTTTGTTCTTGGGTCTTGGATGTTTAATAATTATGGTGTATTTGTTTTGTTTGACTTGCGATATTTATCCCATGATATTTATTTCGTATTTTGATGAAGACATTTACAGTTTTTGGTGACCTACTGGCTACGTAAAGTTTTGGCAACTGGCTTCTTAGTTCGCATGCCATAAAAAGTGTTTGAATTTTTTTCAGATGTCAAAGAAAATCAAGAAGCTGGAGAAAGAGTCACTGTCGTGGAAAAAACGTTGGGAGACGTCGCAAACCGCGCTGCTGGACATGTGCGGCGAGCGGCAGGCCGGCGAGGAGCGAGCCGCCGCCGCCGCGCGCCAGCTGCAGCACATGCAGAGCCTGTGCCGCACGCTGCAGGTTGGGAGACTCGCACACCGCGCTGCGGCACATGTGCGGCGAGCGGCAGGCCGGCGAGGAGCGAGCCGCCGCCGCCGCGCGCCAGCTGCAGCACATGCAGAGCCTGTGCCGCACGCTGCAGGTTGGGAGACTCGCACACCGCGCTGCGGCACATGTGCGGCGAGCGGCAGGCCGGCGAGGAGCGAGCCGCCGCCGCCGCCGCGCGCCAGCTGCAGCACATGCAGAGCCTGTGCCGCACGCTGCAGGTTGGGAGACTCGCACACCGCGCTGCGGCACATGTGCGGCGAGCGGCAGGCCGGCGAGGAGCGAGCCGCCGCCGCCGCGCGCCAGCTGCAGCACATGCAGAGCCTGTGCCGCACGCTGCAGGTTGGGAGACTCGCACACCGCGCTGCGGCACATGTGCGGCGAGCGGCAGGCCGGCGAGGAGCGAGCCGCCGCCGCCGCGCGCCAGCTGCAGCACATGCAGAGCCTGTGCCGCACGCTGCAGGTTGGGAGACTCGCACACCGCGCTGCGGCACATGTGCGGCGAGCGGCAGGCCGGCGAGGAGCGCGCCGCCGCCGCCGCGCGCCAGCTGCAGCACATGCAGAGCCTGTGCCGCACGCTGCAGGTTGGGAGACTCGCACACCGCGCTGCGGCACATGTGCGGCGAACAGCAGGCCGGCGAGGAGCGAGCCGCCGCCGCCACGCGCCAGCTGCAGCACATGCAGAGCCTGTGCCGCACGCTGCAGGTTGGGAGACTCGCACACCGCGCTGCGGCACATGTGCGGCGAGCGGCAGGCCGGTGAGGAGCGCGCCGCCGCTGCCGCGCGCCAGCTGCAGCACATGCAGAGCCTGTGCCGCACGCTGCAGGTTGGAAGACTCGCACACCGCGCTGCGGCACATGTGCGGCGAGCGGCAGGCCGGTGAGGAGCGCGCCGCCGCTGCCGCGCGCCAGCTGCAGCACATGCAGAGCCTGTGCCGCACGCTGCAGGTTGGGAGACTCGCACACCGCGCTGCGGCACATGTGCGGCGAGCGGCAGGCCGGCGAGGAGCGAGCCGCCGTCGCCGCGCGCCAGCTGCAGCACATGTAGAGCCTGTGCCGCACGCTGCAGGTTGGGAGACTCGCACACCGCGCTGCGGCACATGTGCGCGTGTGTAGAGCGGGCGAGTGTGTCACAGGTGGTCCATGTGACTGTATGGTATTGTGGTCACAATTCTTCAGTCACCGTACGAATTGGTTCAAAATTCTTAGATTAAAAAAGACGTGTCTTCGAGAAACATCTTTAACAGTCTTATTCATCCTCTCAACTATGCCGTTCTCAGGCGGAGCGTACGGTGCTGCTGGGCACGCTGAAGGAGCACAACATCGAGCGGCCGCCGCTGCCGACGCCGCCGCCCGCCCCCGCCCCCGCCCCCGCCCCCGCCCCCGCCCCCGCCCCCGCCACCGCGCCCTCCAAGGCTAGCAATGACAAGGTACGAGCCATCAATATCATCATCGCCATCTCGCACTGTTAGAAACGAAACAGTGGTAACATTTTCTCATGTTTTTTTATAACTAGTCGTCATATTCAAAAACTATTTTCAGGTAGACAAAATGGCGGCGAACTGCGCGCAACTCAGACAGAGCTTAGTGCACCTACAGAGTCAATTGAACACTCTGACCAATAAGAACGGGACCAAGGAGGAGCCCCCCAAAGTAGACAAACCAAAAAAGCAGAAATCCAAGAAGAAAGCTGACAAACAGGCACAGGAAGCTACGACAGAGGTACCGGATGAACCAGTCAAGGATGAAAAAGAAGAAGAGAATAACACAGAGGATAACATACAGAATGACATAGACAGTCTAGAAGAAAAGATAGACGAAGAAGCGATGGAAACGCTCATCCAAGCTATAAGCAACGCTAACATCAACCTATGCGACTTATCCGTTGACGAGAATAATGAACAAGTTGATATTGAAAAGGTTATAGATAGCGGGTCTCAAAATGAAAGTGCCGCCGATGTATCTAACGTGTCAAATGACGAAATCTCACATATAGCTGAAGTCAAGCCCATATCTAATGTGTAAAATGTTATGCTAGGTGTGATGTGATACGGTCTGAAATCAGTGGTTGGTGATTGGTTGGCCGATTCAGGTGCTCAGTATTTGTTGACGCAATTTTGTGAATATTTTTCTTTTTACTGTGAAACAGTTGTGATTGCAGTGACATTGCGATTATCTGGATTTAATGATAATAGCTGTTTTTTTTTATGTCAAAATGTATTTAAACAACGAAGTTTTGATCAACATAATAGGCGAATGAAAATATAATCCTACGTTTGAAACATTTTTTATAAAATTCTGCAGAGGCTGGCTTGAGCTTGGGCCAAAAAACTACACTACTACGGAAAATTGTTTAAATTGCAATACATTGAATACGTGTAGCGAACGAGTTAGGAACTTAGGTAATTTTTATATTTAGTGAGTCTACAAGAGTAAAACTGAAAGATCACACACAATAACTTGGAGTGATGAATTCGAAAGTCCTAGTAAGCTCCGTATGCAGAGTAATTGTGACTTATAAAGTTTGTCAGACATTAGGCTTTTTACATGGATATCATTGTAATTTGTCCAACACATTGTGTACACCTTTGGACTTTGCAGTCAATAATTTTCAACTTACAATGTCCTAATTAATCCAATTAATTACCAAATTAGTCCAATGGTATATTAAAAAAGCGAACAGTGTCTGTTGAAAGTGGATATTCGAAGTTATCTTGAAGCGAAGAGCTTCCGTCAATTACTGTCAAATTAAGTTTAGTCTTTTTTAGATGGTAAATAATTGTCTCTTTCGTGTTCCTTTTTAACTCCACCTGCGTGAAAGGGATATAAGAAAAACTGCGCGGCATGCTAGCTACTTTTCATTTTTTTTTTATGAAAGAAGCACAACCATTTGAGTGTCAATTTTTGCATCTTCGAACGGTGGTATTAGTGCTTAAAACATCTGTGAAATGTTGGTTTTCTTATATTTGTTTATGATTATGACACGGTTGGTACTTAAACCATCTCCGACCCACGGCACAACTACCCAGCTTTTTCCCCAATTTCAATTCCCCAAAGCACTTCTTTACTAGTTCTCGTTCGTTGACTATGAGACAACGTCGACGAAGCTCCGCGCGGAGCTCCTATTCCGTGTAGTTTAAGGCCTTCGCGCCTTGACGCGACTCTAACCCAACCTAGTAAATAGACTTATTCATAAACCTATTTTAACTAAAATGCCGTTAAAGTTCGTTTGTCCTTTTTTGTCATATTGACATTTCCGTTAGAAAGAGGAAGACAACCTATTTTAGCTAATGGAGGCTGAGCGACGTTTATGAATAAGGCCAATAGTCGTCCAACGGTAACGAATAGGTGTGCTGGGGGGAATTTAAATTCCAGAGGCACAACCAGTTGAGCAGCGTAGTTATACCATGGGTCCGAGACTACTTACTGGTGCGGTAAATTAAAATCAAATACGAGAGTCTGTGATTTTTGTATTATTATGAAAATATATGCCATACTTCTAGAATATCGTTGAAGTGCAGAGTGGAGGTCGGTTAGCGTATGGGAAGCAGGAATCGAGGCAATGACTGCCGAAATAATATTTCAGATTGATTCAACGCCTGCTCACCAATAGATAAAATGAATCGCTTAATGTATACTGGAAACTATTCAAATTATAATTAATATGCACATGATCGTACGGTGACGCCATAGAGGAAAGAGGTCGAGACAATTAAAATGTTGCCACAAATAACGACATGCATAGACAAACTTATAACAATAAGAATGCTTTACACATTTTAACAAATCATAAGAGATGTAGAGCTACTCACTGCTCGAAATCTCCGCTTCGCGACTGCTGCGCGCTACTGACGCGAAGCGGAGATTTCGAGCAGTGACTATTCGTAATAAAATAAAAACAAAACTGACTATGAACTAAAAAACAATTACTTTGCTCACCCGCGACCACTAATGACAAATAGTTATATCTGTGCGGCAAATGTATGTTTCCATGCAACACCTCCACCTCCACTGCTACACGAATCAACACATGCCACACAGACTCAACTATCACCACCACCACTATACTAAACGCTGACGCGTTTCGGCACTCTCCACGAGGCCATTTACGAAGCACAACAACAACCGCTCAACATGCCACCACTTCCACTACTGACATATGTAAACCATGTACTCAACTTAGTTAATGACAAAACCAACGTACCCACTAATATTTTATAAATTCCAAACTACCCTTTTATGTAAGTCCTAAACTACCCTTTTTTAAGAAATGAATTCCAAACTACCCTTTTTATTTTTATTTTTAATCTATGCCAGGTACCCCGTTATTTTTAACCGAGTACGGTAAAAAGACATATGTCATATGTTTACATATGTCAGTAGTGGAAGTGGTGGCATGTTGAGCGGTTGTTGTTGTGCTTCGTAAATGGCCTCGTGGAGAGTGCCGAAACGCGTCAGCGTTTAGTATAGTGGTGGTGGTGATAGTTGGGTCTGTGTGGCATGTGTTGATTCGTGTAGCAGTGGAGGTGGAGGTGTTGCATGGAAACATACATTTGCCGCACAGATATAACTATTTGTCATTAGTGGTCGCGGGTGAGCAAAGTAATTGTTTTTTAGTTCATAAATATGGACCTCCGCAAAGTAACGCCTGATTCAATAAATTATTTAAAACTGACTATGCCGTACTGGGGCTCAGTGAATTAGAAAAATCCGCCCTTTTTAATGTCAATCACTCATTAGTTTATACTAATGATGTGCAAATTTCGAAAAGTTTCCAAAAAGCTGGAAATGTTCTCGGAAATTTCTTGAAAATTTTATACAAATATGAAAAAAAAAACCATTTTCAATTTCGGAAAGTTTCAAATTCAAACCCCATACTAAAATGTGGGAAATTTCTGAAACTTTCGCATGTGGAAAATTTCGTAATTTTGGAAAGTTTCCGACGGCACATCAGTAGCTTGAACCTAGTCCAAAGTCATTGGCTTTAGTTTGAAATAGACACAACTGCTATGGCCCGCCCGCCCGCTCTACACTCGGAACTTGACGAAATTTCTAATCATGACTCCACACTCGCAGTAGTTACTCGGTATCTCAAAGTGAAGTTCCTAAGTGTACAACAGGTATTACAGAGACTAGTGTAATTTTTGGGACAAGAAAACGTCTCGATCGCGTTCGCGTTAACGCGTTCGATACATATTTTTTTATCGTCGATTATGGCGCTGTTGTTCAGAGCGTCTAGTGTACTCAACGGCCAAAAATACGTCTAGATTGAGAATTGTTTGTTGTCGAAACGTGGCACTAGTAGCGCTGCTAATGTGTCCATAGTAATTCAGACGTAAACGCGAACGCGATTGAGACTGTTAGCGGACTTTCGTATTTGTATTATAACGACATGTGCCGACTTGTGTGTTACGCGCATTTTCTAGTTTTGTGTGATTAGCTAGGTTATTAGTTTTATACAATTCACAATATCTGATTCATCATCACCAGCCTATTTTACGTCCCACTGCTGGGCACAGGCCTCCTCTCAGAGTGAGAGGGCTTGGGCTATAGTTCCCACGCGGGCCCAGATATCTGATTCAGAAGTGCCTAAATCAATCTCTAGTCAGAAAATCGGTATTCAACGGTCAGTATCAATGTTTAAGAGTATACAAAGCGCTCAAAAATATCCAAATACTTAACTGTGGTTTATGTATATCTGTGGTCTTTGTACAACGATGTACTTTGTCTACTTCGATCTACTTTGGTCAACAGTGTACTTTGTACAACAAGTTTCATTTAACAACAGTGTACTTTGTACAACAAGCTACTTTGGACAACGTTGTACTTTGTACAACAAGCGACTTTGTACAACCAGCGACTTTGTACAACAATGTACTTTGGACAACGTACCTACTTTGTCCGACATTGTTCTTCTGTTGCATGTGCCATATTTTTGAGCGCTTTTCAATTTTTGTTTTGTGTATGATAGTTGCGCTAAATCGTAACTTATGTTTGTACGTCCATTTGAGCATTACTGTCGGCCAGAATGATTTCTCAATTTTGTAATAAAGTTAGATTTTGTAATCTTTATTATCGTATTTTATTTGCTTAACTTTCTTTTGTTACTCGAACACTCACTCTTTGAAGAGGCATTTCATCTACTAAGATGAACTACCTCTAGGTTGGCAACGCATCTGCGAACCCTAAGGGGTGCGGGTGTCTATGGGCAGTGGTGATCATTTACCATCAGGTAACCCACTTGCTCGTTTGCCTTCCTTCTCCTATATTTAAAAAAAAACAGGCGACAAATCGCAAGAAAAAAATTAATCTGTCCCGCATAAAAAACACATTTTTTAACATAATTTAGAGATGCAACGGATAGTGGTTTGGCCGGATACCGGATACCGGATATCCGGCCGTCGCGCCCGCCGGTTATCCGGTATCCGGCCGCCGAATATCCGGCCAATACTTTTTTACCTAAAATACCTAAATGGAGTAAATTCGACAGCGCGCGGGCGCGACGGGCGGTACAGATTGCAACGTGTTTCTACTTGTAGGCATATTGTAGCCGTTGTAGAGGCATGTTTTAGCAGTTGTAGGAAATTTTTTGATTACTTTGAGGTTTGATATTTATGTTACTCAAAATTTCTCCTTACAATTAATGGTACAAAATTACTATCCGGTATTCGGCCGGATAGTAAAATGTGGCCGGATAGGCCGGATACCGGATAGTGACCGGATATCCGTTGCATCTCTAATAATTAGTTACAAGGCCACCAATTAGAAATCTCAGGTAAGTATGATGGAAAAATAGACGAATTTAGAGATTTCTTTCGGTCCGATTTCAAAGATGATTGGCCATAGTTTAAACAGAAACTGTGATACAATATCACTGCGTAATTTAATTTTTTAACCGTCTGAACGTTTTCTATTTTTTTTTCCACAGACTTCCGCTCTTTCCAATCGGTAACTATTGGAAGTTAGATAATGTCGGCAGACGCATCTAACTTGGTCATCTAGGAATTGCATTTTTACCCTCTTATTCATAAACCTATTTCAACTAAAAAAAATGCATACATTTTCGTTTGTAAGAATAAGACAAAACATATTTATAAGGCTTATTATTGATACTGGCATTAATGTTTGAGAAAGTAACGAAAAATATAGGATTACTAGCTTTCGCCCGCGGCTTATTCGCTCCCGTGGCTGAACTCTCTATCCCGTGGGAATTTCTAAAAATCCCGTCTTAGCCATACATTATAAAAGGAACTTCTATGCCAAATTTCAACTTTCTAAGTCCAGGGTTTGGGCTGTGCGTCGATCAGTCAGTCGGTCAGCCAGGCCTTGTCTTTTTATATTAATTATTTTGCTTTAAAAATCTTATAAAAAGTTAATAACAGTTTTAAATGATGAATCATCATTATGAATAATGAAAACGGGACCGCGACTACCTTATATTTATGTTTGATTTTGATGCATATAAGTCATGTAACTGCATCGAAATATCGGGAGCTCATCAGACCTATAATATCCCGTTTTCATTATGTCTAAAAAGATAATTAGTTTCTTTCTGAACCACTATAATAGGATTTTTAATAAGTTTTTGTTAACTTGCCGTGTTATTATCTTCGGGTCAAATCTTGCAAGTTAAATTTGACCCACTTCCGGTGATCGGATTGACTTGAAATTTGGTATGGATATGTAAGTTGGATGACAATACAAGTACAGTGGGCGCGGAAAATGTATGGCTCTCGAGTGCCATTTAGTGGTAAGTAGAAGTACTACCTATTTACATCGCATGATAATACATTTCTTTTGGGGTGAATTTTAAAAAAGACAAACACTGGGTCAGGATTATGACAATCAGAGATATTACGAATTAGAAAAGTTGCTTCGTATTGAAAAAAAAAACCTATCTCTTTTTTATAAGACAAGGAAGGCAAACGAGCAAGCGGGTCACCTGATGGTAAGTGATCACCATTGCCTATAGACACCCGCAACCCCGGGGGATTTGCAGATGCGCCGCCAACCCAGAGAGCTAAGATGAAATGCCTCTAGTGCCCGTTATTACAGCGGCTGTCTAACTCTTCACACCGGAAAATAACAGTGCAAGCACTGCTGCTTAGCGGCAGGATTAGCGAGTATGATGGTGGTACCGATCCGGACGAACCTCGCTCAAGGTCCTACCACCCGCAAATAGACCTAAGATGACAATGAGACATGACAAACTTATAAAAGTAAGTAAACCTACAAAATAAGAGCCCTCTTTTCTAACGCCTGTAGGCAGAGCACGAAAATTCCGAATCCTGCGTAACGTTACGTTATCGTATCAAAATCGAGAAACCTCGTATTAAATTTTAGTTCCTAATACGCTCACGGGCGGGCGCTGTTCCAAACGTCATACAAATTTCTCGATAACGTTACTCGATTACGTTAATACGCAGGTTTCGAATATTCGTACTCGGGCTTCTGGATTACGTTTATCCAATATAATGAGGGCAATTGCGAGTCCAAATTTCCACCAATCATAGGCCACACGTCTCTCATCGGTGGATGACAGATGGACCTCACTCGACACTAGCGATCCCTAGCGGATTTTTGACTCGCGATAGCCCTCATTGTTACTATACAACTGAGGGTCGAGCACGATTTTACGAATGGTGCGTAACGTAAAATGGAATAGTAAACGTCGAGTTTGTATGAAGTTTGGAACAGCGTCCGCCCGTGAGCGTATTTCGAACTAAAATTTAGTATGGGTTTCTCGATCTCGATACGATAACCGTAACGTTACCCAGCTTTCGTAAATTCGTGCTCGACCCTCAGTAACTTATTTAGCGTATTTCAAGGTCATTTAAAAGCTTTTTACCGTAACCGGCAATGTCACTAACTTTTACCCGTTCACCGCTGGCAATGACCAGGTATTAGTATCGATCAACTGCCGAAATTATCTGTAAATCAGAAATGTATGTACCTATCGATATAATTAAAGTCATTGAAATGTTTGACGCTACGCTTAGGTTCAGCATGCAGCAAAAGTAGTTAAGCAACCGAAGCGTTCACAATGATCTGCACAAGGTCTATTGTCTATAACCAATAGAGCCGTGCTTATACTTTGCATCTTACGACCTGGTAAAGATCGCGGGATCGCGGTGGATGCGGAAAGCACAAGACCGGTCTGAGTGGAGAGCCGCGGGGGAGGCCGCCGGCCAGCAGTGGACGTCTTTCGGCTGACATGATGATGACTCACGTATGTAAGTCGAGTTTAGCCCGTCATTTTCCGGACTAATTCGCAGTTTGTGTCTCCAGAAGAAAATAATCATGTCAGCCGAAAGACGTCCACTGCTGGACATAGGCCTCCCCCGCGGCTCTCCACTCAGACCGGTTTGTGCTTTCCACATCCACCGCGGTCCCGCGATCTTTACCAGGTCGTCGCTCCATCTTGTTGGAGGCCTACCGACAGCTCGTCTCCCGGTCCGTGGACGCCATTCGAGAACCTTCTGACCCCATCGGCCATCAGTCCTCCGAACAATGTGCCCCGCCCACTGCCACTTATGGGGCTATGTCGATAACTTTAGTTCTACTGCGGATATCATCATTTCTGATTATACGTAAGTGACCCGTTTTGTTTCACTACGATTAAGTGTCACAGTAGTAGTTTCATGTTAAAAACCTACCTAGTAACCAGGTTAGAAAAGTTGAAAAACCCTCGAAATTGTCATTTCCAAGTTCAATATTTCAAAAACGGGTGAAATTCGGGTCATTTTAGTGAAACTTAGCTAAGAACCATCTAGATTAAACTAGCTTTCGATATAAAAAAAAACGATCGAAATCGGTCCATCCGTTTGGGAGCTATGATGCCACAGATAGATACACAGATACACAGGTCAAACTTATAACACCCCTCTTTTTTGTCGGGGGTTTAAAAGTACAATCGGCAAAAAAGCTTGTAGCTGTATTTTTTTTTTACGTAAAACTTATTTTTTCATTTCCAATTTCAACCTGCATTCGATGTCAAATTGAAATCCGCAATCCGCCGTTGTCACGGGTCGCAGTCGTCACGTGGCCGTTGCCCAAACTTTTGTGCAACTGATGTTCCGCAAGTGTTCGATCCCGCTCACGAACAATTTATGTAATTTACAATTTAATAAAAGTATTGACGTTATTGCGGACAAGTTTGTATTGTACTGTGATTTCATTTTACTATGGTCACGGCAATGTGACGTAGACAGGCCGAATATAGGTACGCCATACTTAACTAATGTGAGCCTTTAGTGTAATCAACGATCGCGTTCGCGTTTACTTCGGAGTTACTATGGGCAAATTGGCAGCGCCACAAGTGGCACGTATCGACAACAAAACAATTCCCGTACTACTTGACACCCACAACGCAAACGCGATCGTGACGTATTTTTAGGGTTCCGTACCTCAAAAGGAAAATCGGAACCCTTATAGGATCACTTTGTTGTCCGTCTGTCTGTCTGTCAAGACCCTTTTTCTCTGGAACGCGTGGAGGTAGCTTGCTGAAATTAATATCAAATACTCAAGCCTGCGGTCCCTTGAAGCTGTGAAAAAATCAACCTTCTAAGTCAACGCAATCAGAAGATACAGTTATTAAAAAGGTTATTTCCATATAAATTGACGAAATCCGAAAACCTAAAGGGTACTCCAGTTGTCCTAGAAACTTAAAATTTGGTATGAAGGTAGCTCTTATTATATATAATAACCATAACCACCCCAAAAAGTCTCAAAATCTAAAATTTTTATGTCTGTCTGTAGATTTCGCAGACCAATATAAGTTGACCCCACACTGCGTACATTTTGCTTAGGAGCAGGGCTCGGCTTACACTGGACTTCTTAAAACACTGGGGAAAAGTGTTAAAATCTTTCTACGGAACCCTCGTGCGCGAGTCCGACTCGCCTTGGCCGGTTTTTTTGGTTACGATTACACTAGAGGCTCAGAGCGTCTAGTGTAATCAACGGCCAAAAATACGTCTCGATCGCGATTGGTTTGCGTTACGGGTGTCAAGTAGTACGAGAATTGTTTGCTGTCTATACGTGCCTCTAGTGGCGCTGCTGATGTGCCGTATCGTAATCGAGACGTATTTTTGGCCGTTGATTACACTAGACGCTCTGGCTTGTGTATAGTGAGGTTTTTATGCAAAAATGAAACTATGTTTTTGTAGGTTCACCTCGGTTCAGTTCTTCAGTTAGCGAGGCAAATGTTGAAAAAACTACGCATAATGTGAAACGACGCAGTCTCCGACACTGCTCCAATAGCCGGGGTGTTACACTTTAGGGTTAATTCACGCCTGTTTCAGAGGCAGGATTACTGCTTCGAAATATCAGGAGCTCGTCAAATCTATAAGGTAATCGCGGTCAATATCCCGTTCTCATTATGTCTTATGTACGGTATTTACCTAATTAACCGCGAATTAGTTAACGCATTCGCTGCCACCCCTTTGGCCTGAGAGTTTTTCAGGTGCCGCAAACGCACATGTGCGTTCAAATTACATGTAAAATTGCGACAGAGGCACTGGACGAGAGCCAGGAGCCTTGCCGGCAGTGAATGCGTTAAAACTGTCATTTGTCACGTTGGTGAAAAGTAATAGGGGCCAGACATTTCAGCCTATTCCGATATGATTGCAATTAATACCTATTAAGTACTTACTTAAAATATTATGCCGCAATTATTTTGGCATGCATTTCATAAATCCAAACACAAACAGGTGAGTGCACACTTTTAGTAGGCAGGTATTGCACGAGAACAAAACACGTTTTGCTAATTGAGTGCGTTTTTATGAACTGGATTAATTTGTTTCGACACTATGTAAACATCTCGGAACGGCTGCACAGGTGGCCGCGACTCTTTCGGACGATGAAAGCTAACGAACACCTGTCAAATATCTCAAGTCGTTGCTTAAGGGGGCGGAGTTTACTCACACGAGCGGGACAGCGCTATTCAGTAACGCGTGTGTCAATAGAAAGAGGGCTGTAGGCCGAGCACGAGTTTTCGAATCTGGCGTAACGTTACGTTATCGTATCGAAATCGAGAAACCTCATACTAAATTTTAGTTCCAAATACGCTCACGGGCGGGCGCTGTTCCAAACGTCATACAAACTCGATAACGTTTACTATTCGATTTTACGTGACGCAGCTATCGAATATTCGTACTCGGGCCTCAGTAGGTAAACATTAACGAGACGACGACGTTAATAGAACAAATTGGATCTTTGGTCTGAAATAAAAATATTGAATTGAATTGAATAGAAAAGTAGCTAGTACAAATAACAATAATAGTTTACTTATAGCTCAGTAAAATTAGATTTCAATGTACTTAAGTATGGGAATTTCGGCAAAATTAATGGAGATGATTTTTCTGTGGGAATAGTTTCTATGCATGAGGAAGTCAAAAAATATCAAGTGTCCCACCCCCTCCCTTGGATGCGCCCCCCCCCCCCCCCCCTATGGGCCTGAAAGTGTTCCGAATCGTGGTTTTCTTAAAATCTTTCACGATACCTACTTGAAAAGTGTTTATGAACGAAATAATACTCGTTAAATTTGCCATCTTAAAAACATATTTTTCTACAGTTTTAAAGCTATTTAAGAAAATACGTGAAAATTTTGACCTACCCTCCTTAATATCCGAATACTGGATCTAAAATTTTGACAAAAAAAATACAGAAATTCACCTCTAGATTATGTAGATACTTACAAGAAAATTTACTCAATATTTGCGCTTAGAATAATTTACCGTTGTAATGTTACAAGTTACAACCAAGTTGCTTCGAATAGTTATTATACACTGTTTAAGATAATCAACGTACGGAACCCTCCCCGCGCGAGCTCAACTCGCGCTTGTCCGATTCTTATTCAACAACTAATTTATATTTATAAGTCCAAGATCAACAAACGACAATGCCCACAAAACCCATGCAATGTCGGCCGCTGGGTCAAGGCCCTATCTCGACTCACTTTCCCTTAAAAAAAAACTGCACTTATTCGCTTTACGGTGCGCACGCGTTCCGGAGCGGCGGGGCAGACGGGCGGGCGGTACAGCGTTTAAAAACGCGGCGTTTGTATAAATCAGAACCATGTCACTAACAATCAATCACTAACAATGATCTGATTAATAAATGTATTTTTTTATTTATATTAGTAACCAAGGAGTCGATTTTAATCTCACCCGGTGACTAAATTCAGTGATGTCTAAAAAGTTCGTATTTTTGAATCTCACCTGTGACTAAAATTGTCATGCCTATTCTATTCAAATACGAATGCCGCCACCCACTTCTAAACGAAATCACTGAATGACTTCTTGGCCACTGGCAGTGTTAACTTAGTTCAATCTACTATAGTACATTATGATACAAGTGTGCTAAATTGGCCATTACAGTCGAGGCGGGTTTGAAGCCTGAGCGAAGCGAAGGCTTTAATATAGCCGAGGAGTGTAATGACTAATGCTCACGCGTTTCATACGACGTTTTTCAACACACTTGCGAGGAAAAAAAATGGCAAAAATTAACTAAGTATTCAACTAACCTATGTTAGTAGATATTGGTTATTCGGAGCTTCCTTTGAGAACTTTCCAATGTCTGAATGTCGGATTTGTTGCTGTGATAAACGTCCGAGTATTTCTTTAAGATCACAATTAAACGTGAATACGTTTTGATGTCGATGCCAGTTTTAGTCCGTACAGTGCTTTGCAAAATCGGAGTATGTCTAAGTATTATTCACCACAACGAACTATACTTGTACTTGTTAGCCAGTTTAATTGCCTAGTAGTCTTACTCAAAGTGTGCTCCGTGGAGCCCTGGGGCTCCGCAAAGAGTTTGTGGGGACTTCGCGGTGTTACTTGGCCACAATACATTCTTTAGGAGGACAAGTTCAGAAAATAAATACAATTAAGTAACGAATTATAAACACCCATTGCGTGATTACGATAGTTAGATCAATAAGCTGACTATAAACACATTTTCAGATAACGTTTAATACTTACTTGATTGGTTATTTTTACTGATCTTCCATTATATAAAACTTTTAGTTTTACCTCGTCGGTTCATGTATTTGTCTTTTGATTTAGATGGCACAATAATTCACTTTAAAAAATCAAAATTGCATTTTGTGTTCACTTAGTATTTCTAGATTCTACATTTAGATCTTTTTCAATAACTAAACCTCTACAGTTTTCAAAGTTATAAACATAATGCAGATCTCTAGTACTACAAACAAATACAATAAACACGACCGAACAGCGGTTTTTTTTTTAATTTATTCGCGCTTGTTCCGCGCGATATATTATGTAATGCGCGCGCAGGTTCAAATCAAGCCACAAACCAAACCGCCATACAATACAACCTAATATTAAAAATGATGTATGATAAACTACAAAATAGTATTTTAAATACGCAAATAAATGTTAATTCGTAGATAAAAATAGATAATTTACTTAAATTAAATAATTTTGCGTCATCTTAATCTAAAATATTTTATTTATTCACAATAATTTGTTCATTGCCGTGAAAGCCGTGATAGCCTAGTGGTTTGACCTATCGCCTCTGAAGCAGAGGGTCGAGGTTTCAAACCCCGGCACGCTCCTCTGAGTTTTTCGGAATTTATGTGTGAAATTACATTTGTAATTTATCATGAGTTTTTCGGTGAAGGAAAACATCGTGAGGAAACCTGCACACTCCTGCGAAGCAATTCAATAGTGTGTGTGAAGTTCCCAATCCGCACTGGGCCCGCGTGGGAACTATAGCCCAAGCCCTCTCATTCTAAGAGGAGGCCTGTACCCAGCAGTAGGGCGTAAATAGGCTGATGCTGATGATGATGATGATGATGATGAATTTTAGGAGTTTGAAGTTTAGGCGTGAAAAGACTTTGTTGAGATTTAGAAAAATACATAATGTAAAAAACACGAGTGCGGTAATTATAAAGTAAATAACACGCGTGCAAGTGTGTTGAAAAGTATGTTGACATGCTTGTTTATGACAGAAACGCAAATTAGCCGCATAGATGCAATTAGTAGACTGGTATGACATTCAAAATAACGCTAATGTTAATTATTAGCTTAAATAGGTTATTTTTAACCTAAAACTAACGCGACACTCAATCATAGGTCAATAATTGGATTACTGACGGATAAGTTGACTTTAGCCCTTCCTCTGGGAGCGTACGAATCGGCAGCAACAAAACGTACACTGTGCAGTGTAGTCGTATTTATAAAGCATGATGTAGACAGATTATGTTGCCACTTTTATCTACCTCCCAACAATTTTACTAAAATTCTACCCATCATTGCATTAAATCTTATTTGGAATTCCATCGGGACTTTATTATCATGACACTCGGGACTTATTGAAGTGAAAATATGTATTATTTAAATACCTCGACGTTTCGGACGTGACGTTGCGTCCATGGTCTCGAAGAGACAGAATGAAGGAAATGAGCCTTTTTTTTAATATTACGTGGAGTCTTCATAAATTGTTCACAGCGTTTAACAACCCGCCGCGTTGCAACCACCAGGCTGCTACCTTTTAGCAACCAAGAGGCTACTGACCCATCGTTCACGATTCAGTAAAACCACGTTTGTCAGCGTTTAGCTATTAACTATAATTCTTTGTTAACAGCCTGTACTTTGAACACAATGTCGTACAATGACATCGTGATGATTCCGATGATTTCTAAACAATCGTGATCTGGGAAAATCTTTTTAGTTGTACAATGGTTGAATCATCAAAAATGTCGGCTACTTTCAGTTTCCTGAAACACGTAATCAGTTGTTTTATTTTTCAGCCGATAGGTATTATTTTGCGAAAACGCTTATTTTACGGGTGAATGGAATTCATCGATACTATTGTTTTTCTTTTATTTATGAAAGACTAGCTGTTGCCCGCGACTTCGGCCGCGTAGATTTCGGTTATCGCTATCCCGCGGGAACTATATAATTTTCCCGAATAAAAAGTAGCCTATGTTATTCCCCAATATTCAAACGATCTTCTTACCAAATTTCATCTATATTGGTGCAGCGGTTTCCTCGTGAAGAGGTAACAAACAGACAGACAGAGACAGAGAGACAGAAAGACAGAGAGACAGAGTTACTTTCGCATTTATAATATTAGTTAGGATTAGGATTGATGAATTGAAAAAGCCTGGAAAGGAATGGAGATGTTAACGCGCGATTTCCCCTCTGCCAAAACTCTAACATTAAGCCCGTGCAAAATGCACAGGGTCTGTTGATTGTGTGCGTAACTTGTTTTTGTCATTTGTGTGACAGTTTTGTTTTAGAGTGAGTTTTTAGGAATGAATGTAACCAATTTTGACATGTGCTGTACGTGTGTGTTCCTCGTCTCCCTCAAAAAGTGGCAGAAAAATTGTAGTGCATAGATAAGCCATGGGCGCCTCCCGTCTGTCTGCTATAAGATTGAAGTCTTCGTACGTAAAAATTCCACGTTTAAAAAAATTATATAGGTATTTTATAGAACGAGTCAACATTACCTATAGAAGTGACCGTAATTATTTCCCACTTAAACTGGAAGATTCCAATTGGTGATTGCTATCTGTCGATCTGAGGATGGTGGACGATCTACACATAGCAAATTGGTGAATTTTAAATTTATCAAATTCGTCATTAGATCAAAATCAAAACAAAGATTCATCTTAGCTCTCTAGGTTGGCAACGCATCTGCAAACACTCCGGGGTTGCGGGTGTCTATGGGCAGTGGTGCTCACATACCATCAGGTGACCCACTTGCGTTTGCCTCCCGGTTGCGCGTGAGGCGATGAATGCGCGAATGTCTTCCTATATTTGAGTATTACCTTTGTGTATTATTATTATCTTTCTCTGTATATTTTCTGTTCATTTTTTTTTTGTTTTGTCTTACTCAGTAACTTAGTGTTAAACTGTTATGCTGTGTAAGTTTTTTTATAAATAAATAAATAATAGTAAATAAATTTGGGAAATATTTTTATTCTTTCTTTAAAAAAAAAAACTTCACAGTGGTGCTCACTTAGAACCACTCACTTCAAACCCTGGCTGAATTCTTGACGGTTCGTTAAAACGCATCCTGTATACACCAATTTATTTTGGTGACCAAAGGGCTGGCAGTTTTCTCTCGCTAAGAATCAGCATCGCTATTCAGCGAGGCAACGCTGCCAGCCTTTTGGGCACTATGCCACGGGGGCCTTATTTAGATTTAAGCTTTAGTTTAATTAGTTATAGCTTCGATTTAATGTAATTGTAAATAGCTTTTATTATCTATTATTATTAGGTTATTAACTCATTATCGACGCACTGCAACAACCGTTCAACATGCCACCATTTCCACTACCAAAATATGGATCTCCGCAAGGTAACGCCAGATTCAATAAACGTTTATTTTTAATTATTACGTATCATTCTAAAACTAAGTTACGCACGTAAAACGCCAAGTTTCACATTTTAGTCACACAGAAAATGCACCTTGAAATTGTGTGGCTGGACTTAACAATATGTAACCAAGCTCCAGTTAAATAGGCATGGAAAAAGTCTAGCTCACAATTACAGCCTATTACATAAAGACAATAAGTCTAAACGAATTGGACCATTGCCGAACGCCCCATTGCGTCCAATCACTGCAATTTGCGATTAGAAGTTTTTGTTGACGAGTTAGAGCATCTTGAACTTTATCATCGTCGTCAAACTAAAGAGTTACAGGGGATCGGTTTTTGAATCTCACCCTGTGACTAAATTCACTGATTTCTAAAAAGTTCCAATTTTTGAATCTCACGGGTGACTAGAATTCTCATGCCTATGATATCAAATAGGAACGAATACCCCCACCTACTCGTAAACGAGATCACTGACTTCTTGACCACTGGCAGTGACAGCTAACCTCAATCTACTATGTCGACATGCTTGTCTATGACAGTAACGCAAATTAGCTGAATGTTAGACTGGTATGGCAAATAGTGATATCAATGTCACGGGTGAGAATTTAGTCACCAAGTGAGATTCAAAAATCGACCCCCAGATCTTAGTAACCCTAACCTCTAACCTTAGTAGTAATAGATCTTGTCGGTGGAGTTTCTTCCAATCAACTCTCCTATAAGCCAACTCCTTGACCTCCCTTTTTAACCCCTGACGAAAAAGAGGGCTGTTATAAGTTTGACCTGTGTATCTGTGTATCTGTGTGTTTGTGTATCTGTGTGTTTGTGTATCTGTGTGTCTGTCTGTGGCATCATAGCTCCCAAACGGATGAATCTGAAAGCTAGTTTAATCGAGATGGTTCTTATCTAAGTTTCAATGAAATCGGTTCCCCGGTTTTTGAAATATTGAACTTTGAAGTGACAATGTCGGTGGTTTTTCAATTTTTCTAAGTTGGTTATTTTATATGTGAAAAACGCGCCTTATGCGTGTCCCGTGTTCGGGGCAACAGGGGGTCTATGGGGCTCTCCCACAGAGTATGGGCTACCCATTAAAAACCACACGCGTTCTTATTAGCCATTGTGGGACGCCGCGGGGTCTCCGAAGGATTCCACCGCAACGCCCACAGGCCACAGGTGGAGCTCCTCACTGCGCCCCAAGATGGTATGGAGCGCTCCTCGATAACGAAACCATGCAAAGAAGGTTCGGGAAACTCCTTGAGCTCCTGATACGACACGACACCGGCCTTCTCCGTTATCTGGTCCATGTAGCTTCGCCTAGGCCGACCTCTTCCTCTCTGTTCTTAAATTTAATTTGAACTTAATTTGAGTAATTCCAAGATGTACAGTCAGCGTCATAAGTCGCTAATCACTTTTGTACCTTTTCGCAATAACACACTTGTCAATCACGTATGACGCGCTGTATCTGGCCCCCGTTTCATAAACGTGACAGGTGACAAAAATGACAACGACAGTTTGGTGTGGATTACTGTGCCCTAAGCACGACTTGTCGAATCCTGCGTCACGTAAACTCGAATAGTAAACTATAACGAGTTTGTATGACGTTTGGAACAGCGCCCGCCCGTGAGCGTATTTGGAACTAAAATTTAGTATGAGATTTCTCGATCTCGATACGATAACCGTAACGTAACGCAGGATTCGACAAGTCGTGCTTAGGGCACTGATTTGAAAAGTTTTTGCATTACCAGACTTCGTATTAACTTCGAAGTGTAGATCGAATTGTCGTTGTAACCTGTCGCCTGTCGCGTTTATGTAATAGGGTGCCTGGTCTTAGAGTGAAAAGGTACAAAAGTGATGAGCGACTTTTGACGCTGTCCCTACAACAAGTTAATCGACATCTTAGACCTGACCCCCTAGCATACTAACGTATGTCGACGACGATAAGCATTTGTCTCTCTAGCTGCACTTAACCTGCGGCCCGCGGGCCAATAGGTATGTCAACCATTTTGCCCTACGGCAAACCTAATAAAACTCCAAGCTACAACAAATTTGTGGCCCGGATAGAAACATATGAATTAGTGGCCCTATACATATTTATATATATTTTATACGACGAGGAAGGCAAACGCGAACAAGTGAGTCACCTGATCCACTGTCCATCGACAGCCACAACCCCCGGGGGGCTTGCAAATGTGCTGCCAACCTAGAGAGCTAAGATGAAATGCCTCTTGTGCCCGTAATTACACCGGCTGTCTTACTCTCCACACCGGAACACAACAGTGCAAGCACTGCTTAGCTGTAGGATTAGCGAGTAAGATGGTGGTAGCAATCCGGACGCACCTCGCACGAGACCACCCGCAAAAAAGTAAAGTAAATTGTTTTCCATCACCAGCCTTTTTTTACGCCCCACTGCGGGGCACAATAAGCCTCCTCTGAGAATGAGAGGGCTTGGGCTATAGTTCCCACGCGGGCCCAGTGCGGATTGGAAACTTCACACACATCATTGAATTGCTTCGCAGGTGCAGGTTGCCTCACGATGTTTTCCTTCACCGAAAAACTCATGATAAATTACAAATGTGCCGCACATAAATTCCGAAACACTCACGAGGTGTGAGCCGGGATTTGAACCCACGACACTCTGCTTGAGAGGCAATAGGTCAAGCCACTAGGCTATCACGGCTTTTTTTAAGTAAAGTGTTTACTTACTTAATTTGGGTGGACTAATTAAATAATTACCACTCTACCAATAGTCTTCCTTCCTTCCTGCCCCATATACCGTGAACACAAACTATTGGATCATAACCACTCATGGTATAAAGAAAGATAAACAGTATTATTAATCACATGTGCGCCCGCGCATAGCGGGCAGCGCACGCGGCAGGATCTGTAACAGACATCGTATAGAGGTGTTAAAACCGCCTTTGTGACAATACCTTGTTGTTGTATTGTTTTTGTACTTGGGTGGTATACAATACAATTGATGTAAACAGTGTAGTACCAAATTTCTAAATACTTACTGTAATGACAATACATAGAGAACCAGAAAAGTATAACATAGCCCGGGAATCGAACCCACTAAGTATCTTGACATTGCCTGTGCTTAACCCTTACACCACGTCACGCCATTTTAGAAAATTATGAATTAGAAAAATGAATTAATTCTAAATCGCACCACCTGCTTTAAATCTGATCTTACCTTTATTCCGTTATGGTTACCTGGTAGAGATCGCTATGCAGCGATAAGGCCGCCCATTGCTGTCTTGCATTTTCTTTGTACCTTTTTTTCTGTGTTGTTTATTATGTGGTGTTCAATAAAGAGTTCTTGTATTGTATTAAAATAAAAGACATAAATTTTTGTAACGGAAAAACCGTTAAAAATACGAAAACAATCCTCCAGTGCTACACTCACCAGTACTATTGTGATTATTGTGAAATTTATGATTTAATCTGCTTTAATAATAAACAAAAGAGTAATGATTTGTAAAAATATGCCGTGTGACTTTTAAGACGAAACTATCATGATATTCAATTATAGTGAAATAAACAGATCACTCACGTATGTTAGTCGAGTATAGCCCGACTTGTTTCGGACTAATCCGTAGTCCTTCTTCTTAGCACACGCTTAGCCGGTAGCGAAAAGCAAACTGCGCGCCGCGGCTCTCGTGAGCGACCCGTTTATTTCACTGTGATTGAATCACACGGTAGTTTCATGTCATAACATATTTAGAATGTTTGGTTTAATATTGTACCAAAATTTAAGTTATTTGAAAACAGCTGACTGACGTTTACGAATACTCAACAATGCTAACTAATTATGCTACCTGTACCTTTTCTCATCCAGCAACTAAAAGATGAAATCGCTATGCAAGTCCCTCAATCTTGTACTACTGAGGCAGAAGAACTTATAAAATTCTCAACGATCCTCTTACCGACGAATCAAGAGTTGAAAATTAATACTGATGCTCGTGAAAAGTCGTGCAAATACCTTGAAATTGATGCAAATCTGTGTATTGCCACAAAATTAATTAAGCACATCAGACTGAATTAAAATTTTGACTAGTTTAGAATCATCATTAGGTCCATAGGTCTATACTATTACCACGAATTTAAAATTCATCACGTTCTTTCTCCATTTTCGAGAGGTATTTTCACAAGTATATCATCATCATCATCATCATCATGTTAGCCGATTGACGCCCACTGTTGGACACAGGACTCCCCCAAGGCTCTCCACTCAGACCTGTCTTGTGCTTTCCACATCCACCGCGGTCCCGCAATCTTTACTAGGTCGTCGCTCAATCTTGTTGGAGGCCTACCGACAGCTCGTCTCCCGGTCCGTGGACGCCATTCGAGAACCTTCAAAAGTACATAATGATCTATAAAATGGATATACAGCTCTATAGAGTTCCCTCCTCTGCCTCTCTCTAGGTTCCGCGCGAAATTACTATAAATATTAGTGTCTCGGTCAGTCAGCGCATTGCCTCATTGACAGCGGCGCCCGGGGCACCTCCCCACCACCAAACCGATCCACTAAGCATTTGTGAAAATATTGGAAGGTTAGGGCTCCAAGTGGTTTTGTGAAAATTTAGATTTTTCAGATTTTTTTAGATTTTTTTGGCAATAATTTAATTACTAAAAGTGTCGTTGTGATTTCAGTTCGACTGAAAATGAAGACTAGGACGTTGTTGTTATGCTTGGGTGAGTAATTTTGTTTATTTCATTTGTCTAGAACAACATGGATTCTAGAAGCTTTCTCGTACTTAAAACTGATATTTTGTTAATCGTAGACGAAACGTAAGCCCTACTGTGCCATACAATATTTAAAAAAAACTTCGTAAAAAAATACCACGTTTTCAAAAATTAAAAAGAATGCTAATTAAAAATTCGTAAGTAAATAAAAATTCTGCGCATCTGATAAACTTTTATCCACTTAATATTAATTTAATTATGCTACTAAGTAGGTACCTAATGATACAAACCAGACAAATATTTTAAGTTTCTAATTCTCACATACAAAGCCTGCTACGATGCCTACAGTCTACGCCAGTGCTACGAAACTTACGTAACCTTTGCTACGCAGTAGCGCCATGTATTAGGTTAGATGCGTCCGCTGACGACGCTGATGACGTTTGGAACAGCGCCCGCCCGTGAGCGTATTTGGAACTAAAATTTAAATTGAGGTTTCTCGATCTCGATACGATAACCGTAACGTTAAGCAGCTTTCGTAAAGTCGTGCTCGACCCTCAGAGGGTTGAGCAAGACTTAACAAATGCATACAAACTCGACAACGTTTACTATTCGATTTTACGTGACGCAGGTTTCGAAAAGTCGTGCTCGACCCACTGAAAATGCCGATGTTGCAGTTTCAAGTCTAAAAATCTAGTCAAACGGGATATTTTTTATTATACGCTGCTACTTTCATAAACAGTTTAAATTTAATAATACAACATGATCACATGACGACGAATGATCCACAGATCACTGCATAATATGAGTACACAGTCAAATAACACTAATTGGAAAAAATCTGCTCTATTTAAGTTTATGTACTTACACTAAAAACTTACTAAGTTTTTGTAATCGGCCGCGCGTTATCGGCCCCAAATACTATGAGCCTACCCTCCGACCTAAAAAATGAGCAAAATTACGAAACATTTGGTTGTCGATTGAAAGTCCTTTTGTTGAATAATGCATTCTATTCTATAAATGAATTTCTGGATATGACATTGATGAACAATTTTTTGCGATTTTAAATTTTTACTATCATTTTTCACTATTTTGACATACTTTGTTTTTAAATTTTAAACTTTGACATCTTAACTTTCATTTTATTGTAATTGTTTTGTGTTATTATTTTATTTCTATTTTGACATTTAGCGATATTAGAGATCTATTTCTTTAATTTGTTTTCCTGAATTTAATTTTATTAATTATTTTATTTTGTTCAAACTCGATGTGAATTCTCGTAACTTGACATTGTACAATTTATGATTTAATTTTTATTGAATGAATAAATAATCTAATCTAATCTGATACGCAAGTTAAAAACCAGTTGAACCAGAATACAGCGGGCAATAATTATTTTATTACTTTGTGTAATAATCATAAATAAAATACAATACGTAATAAATTGAATTAAATGATTATGGTCATAAAATGTATGTCAATGTCAAAGTAAAATAAATAAATATCACGGGACAATCGACACCAATTGATCTAGTCCCAAATTAAGCAGAGCTTGTGATAAGGGTAGCTACTCGACAACCCATGTATATAAATACATTAAACATTCAAGACTCGAGAACTGACATTCGTATTCATCACACAAACATCTGCCTCGACCGAGGATCGATCCCGGGACCTCAAGCTTCATAGTCAGAGCCTCTAACTACTGGGATACCAGGCCGTCAAAGTAAATATATTCCATAGCTATTAGCCGAGTGAAATGTAACTACTAATTATAGCATAACATAGTAGCACAATCAGCAAAATCATACACGATTACACGCACTTCCTATGCCGATTACATAAAGGAAATTACACGTAAATTTCAGATAATTGGATTAATAACATGTTACGAGTGTTTAGATAATACTTTCTTGGATTTTGTAGGTATTTATGGATGTTACTTGCTTTGATTTTTCATGACGATTTTGTTACTTTGTTGCGCGCACGCTTGCAGTGAAAGATCGATTACAAGTAAGTATTATCCGCTATACGAACATTGTATCCTGTAAAAAAATCCGTTCGTAGATCCATTAGGATCTTTATTTTCATAATTCACGGCCTATACAGGCTGCATTTTAATCAACCGTTACCGTTAAGAATTCTGCCAGGTGTTCAGTAGGTAAGTCTAAGTGAGCACACCCTATAAAAATGAAATAAAACCTATAGGTACTGTACAATATTTTCAAAAGTATGAAAACTATAGCTGTTGCCGGCAACTTCATATGTGTAGAATTCCATGGGCTATCCCGCGGGAACTATGCAATTTAAACATCTAAACTTAAAAACTTTCATATAGGTATATACTCAATTGGACGATTATTAATCGTCCACCCAATGTTTACTATTCATCGTAATCACAAAAGCGTTCATTGATTAACACGTTCGCCGGCGGTAATCGGCTATAGCCGTTATAACAATAGAAATTCTATTTTACCGCCGGCGAAAGCATTTAATAATTTTCACAATAATTAGAGAAAATACGGCGGACGATTAATCGTACCAAGTGAGTGTGTTAGGTACTACTTAGAGCAGGAGAGGAGATGTTAAAGGGCGATTTCGTCTGTGCCTAAAATTTGATAATAAGTATGTGGAAAATGCACACAGGGTATGTTGATTGTGTGCGTATTTTTGGCATTTGTGTGACAGTTTTGTTTCGGCATGAGCTTGCAAACAAATTTTTACATTAACGTAGACGTGTGCTGTACGTGTGTCACTCCCCTCGAAAAGTGGCAGAAAAATTGTAGCGTATATAAGCGAAAAGCGCCACACATCTGCCTCCTATAACATATTGCATCGTATTATGATGGTAGATGGGATAAAAATAATGAATACGTCTCTCTTTTAACTCAGCCATGGCGGTAGCCGCGTCAGCGCCGGTCCCCGCCGCGCAAGCCGAATACGACTACGAGTACGAGGCAGCGGCGCCCGCGCAAGCCCAAGAGCCGCAGGAGTCCGCCAGCCACTATGACGCGTACATAGAGGACGTCAAGGCGGCCACCAGCGGGCCCAAGAAAGGTAACGTTGCTGAGAATCATCGTCATCAGCCCACAGCAGTCCAGCTGGACATAGGCCTCTTCCATGGCGCACCACAACACTCTGTCCTCGGCTTCTCGCATCCATCTGGCGCCAGCAACCCTCTTAAGATCATAAGTCATAAGTGTTTTGTTTATAAAACATAGATGATGGCTGCATAGATGCAGAGATGCTAGGTACATTTTTCTGTGTTGCACTATGTTTTGCCCATTGGCGTACAAAAACATTGGGTTAAATATAAACTACTTATTCTTCCTTGAGTATTACTTGATCGTCCGTCCATCGTGCCTCAGGACGCCCTACACTAAGTTTTCCCGTCCGGGTCTCCTTTGAGGACTCGTCTGCTCCTACGAAGTTGCTGAGAATAGTGACACAAAGTTATTAGCTGCCCGGTGGTCAAAGATGGAACATGCCCCGACGTTAATTTTAGGGACAACACCATTTGTCAGTTTACAATGACAATTCGAACTACATTTCTTTGCCAATACGAAGCGCATTTGTAAAGTTGGTGAAACAGGGGCCTGGAATAAAAGGCAGTTCCCAGCTGCGTACCTTACAGTGCCACGAACTTATGGAGATCATCTCCGTGGGTACCTAATGGTCACCTATCGTAAAAGATAAGGATACGTGACGGATCCAAAAGGCTAAAATGTTTTTTGTTCCATTAATTTCCCCGGCTCTCTTACTTTCCACATCGGACCATTGCATAGAACGCAAACCTTATAGGTACGGCTTAAAATCAGAATTGGCTCTTCAGTCCGACATTGGTCCGACCAATATACCTAAACTTTTCTTTTGATCTACTGCCGATAAAAACATCTATCTTCAATTTTGCCGTTTCAATAAATTATTGTCCAATCTCTGATGCATGCTATCTGTCTATGGAAGGATGGGCCATCTACAGATAGAAAATTGTTTGATTGTATATTTATTAAATTTGCAAGTGAAGAGTGTCTAGGGCACTTTTTTGCGCCTGGAATTTGTTTGGAATTGTTTGATTGATTGTGTATATTTTTTTTTTACTGTATTGTATGTTTGTGGTAGCAAATAATGTCGCACGTTTCTCCAGAGATAGATTGGAATATTGGGAATAGCTGTAAGGTATTATGTAAGTGACTGCTCCATATAAATTTTGTGAAATTGTAGGCTCTAGGAATACCCAATGAATTCTGCGATTGCTTTACTTTAATAGCTACTTAAAATTACATCTATCATTAATGTTTGTTTCTGCGTTCAATGGAGCGTAAAAAGTTAACGCATCGACAAAAAACGCGTCTTGCGTACTTATTATGCTTTCAGGAAAACGGATGTGTGATTTGCATGAAATGTTTTTGAATGGTATGTAGATACGTAATATTGTTTACGTGTAAGTACATAATCAAATGATACGGCAGATGAATGGGCGTATCCTTCTATTTTCTCATTAGGACGTTTTATTGATTTTCTTTAATTAATAAAGCAAAGGGGTTATAATGGACCCTGCAACCTTTTAGGCTTGTTTCGGATTGATTTGGTTATTGGTATGGCTTAATATGTAAATTGGTGGACAATGCTGTCGACGAAAAGTACATCTAGTAAAAAAAGTTTGTCATCATCATTATCATCAGCCTATTAACGTCTCCTGCTGGGCACAGGCCTCCTCTCACAATGATAAGGGTTTGGGCTATAGTTCCCACGCGAGTCCAGTGACGGGGCTCGAGCTCACGACCCTCTGCTTGAAGGACCCAGGTCAAACCACTAGGCTACCGCGGCATACCCAAAATTCCTCAAATTTCAACCTTGCTTTTTTAACCCCCGATAAAAAACAGGGGTGTTATAAGTTTGACATGTGTATCTGTGTATCTATGTGTCTGTGTATCTATGTGTCTGTGTGTCTGTGTGTGTGTGTCTGTGTATCTGTTCCGACCGATTCAGATGCGGTTTTTTTTAATCGAAAGCTAATGTAATCGAGATGGTTCTTAGCCAAGCTTCATTAAAATCGGTTGACCCGTTTTTGAAATATTGAACTTTGAAATGACAATGTCGGGGGTTTTTCAATTTTACTAAGCTGGTTAGGTTATTATGATCTCAATTTTGACTCCAGTTTCTGATTCCTCTTTCCATTACCAGGCTTCAGTAGAGGCAGCGGTCTCCGGACCATAGCGGTCGGCTCCGCCAACCAAGCTAAGACCGCCTTAGGCAACCAGAACGCCGCCGGCCACCAGGCCGCTTACGTCGCCAAGAACACTCTAGCGCAGTCCGCTGCGCAGGCCAGTGCCACTGCGCAGGCCGCCCTCGCTGGCAAACAGGTGGGTTGTGAATCATTTTTTTTTCTTTAATAAAAGCAATTTACAATGACATTAAATCTAAATAAACTAAAACTCAAAACTAAATTAAATCTAAATAAGGCCCCCGTGACATGGTGCCCAAAAGGTTGGCTAAATAGCGATGCTGATTCTTTGAGAAAGAAAACTGCCAGCCCTTTGGTCACAAGTTGCATCGACCAAGCTTTTTTGCAACTCTGAAATAAGCTTGTAAGCGCCGGGACCCCATGGACCCAAGGTTTCGAACCCGACAGCAACAAAATTATAGTTCGGACCGAGAGATTGATCTTTAGAATAATTTTATTTTGATAGAAAAGCAATTGTTTCATCGGTCCTAAAATCATTACCTCCTTAAGGGTGTTAATAATATTAAACTGTAAATAAAAAAAAGTACCTATACCATGATTATTACCTATACACATATACTTACATAAGATTTGGTAAGCCGATGTCATTTTAAATTTGCGTTCAATTTCTATGGAATAATCGAGAAAAACTAAAAAAATGCAACGTTGCCAGTTCAGCAGGAATAAACGCGTTCGAAACGTATTTTTAACCACCGACGAAAAAGAGGAGGCGCCTCGATCGCGTTCGCGTTAGTGTTTAAATTAGGTATTATGGAAAAAATGGCAGCGTCTCTCTAGTGGTACAGTCAGCAGCAGAAGTAGCTAAGCAATCGAAGTGGTCACAATGATCTATACACGAGCTCATATGCCTATAACAATAGAGCCGTGCTTAGATCATTGTGACTGCTTCGGTTGCTTACGGTTGTTTGCTGCTGACTGTACATGCCGACAACAAACTATGCTCATAGTAAGTATTTGACATTAAAGCAAACGCGATCGAAACGTTTCATCTGTCACAAATTACACTAGAGGCTATCTGAGTGCCTAGTGTAATCGCCGACCAGGCGAAAAAATACGTCTCGATCGCGTTCGCGTTTAATAATTCTCATACTATTTGACACTTTAACGCAAACGCGAGTGAGACGTATTTAATGCTTTTTGATTACACTAAGGGCACTGAGCGTCTAGTGTAATCAATGGCCAAAATACGTCTCGATCGCGTTTGCGTTACGGTTGTCAAATAGTATGAGAATTGTTAGTTGTCGATACGTGCCACTAGTGGCGTTGCCAATTTGCCCATAGTAATTCAGACTTAGTTGCGAACGCGATCAAGACGTCTGTTTGGGTGTTGATTACACTAGAAGCTGTGAGCGCCTAGTGTAATCGCCGACCAGGCTTAGAAATACGTTTAACAATTCTCATACCATTTGACACTTTAACGCAAACGCGATTTTGCGCTTTTTGATTACACTAAGGGCACTGGACCCCTCGACGTGACTGTTGACTGACATCTTCCCGTATCCAGGTGATCCTCTCCGGTCTGGAGCAGCAAGTCCGCGACGCCAAGGTGGCGCTCCAGGGCGAGGAGATGCAGCTGCAGCAGGCCAAGAGGGCTGCGCAGGCGGGGGCGCAGGCCGCGCAGCAGGCCATGCACCAAGTAAGTCTCGCTCAATGATGTCCAAGTTAAGATTCTTGGATAGCACGTCATATCAGAATTATATAATATTTTTTTGTAAAAATTGCGCATTCACCAACTTTAGGGTCGCCACCCCTGCTATTGGATCAACGTACCAATGTTTGACAGTGACACTATAATTCCAATAAATGACACTCTGCTTGTCAGCTTTATACTCGTACGTATGAATTGATTAAGATCATAGAGGTGCCAACATTGCCCCAATAGTTGGACTACGACCACGTTAAGGTATAACAGTACTTACCTAAATTGGTCTTATTTATTTTCAACTCCTCTCGAATGGCGTCCGCGGACCGGGAGACGAGCTGTCGGTAGGCCTCCAACAAGACGGAGCGACGACCTGGTAAAGATCGCGGGACCGCGGTGGATGCGGAAAGCACAAGACCGGTCTGAGTGGAGAGCCGCGGGGGAGGCCGCCGGCCAGCAGTGGACGTCTTTTGGCTGACATGATGATGATGATGATGATGACGATTCTCAACTCCAACATATCATCATCATCATCATCATCAGCCTATTCTAGTCCACTGCTGGACATAGGCCTCCCATATAAAAGAACATAACTAATACTTAGTTTCTTAAGTGACCAAACGATAGTGCGATTCAGGAAGTTAGCATAACGGAACAGCGACATCTTGTGGTAAAGAAATATCTAAACTTGAACATTTACTTACAATCTCACACACGGAGGGTCGAGCACGACTTTACGAAAGCTGCGTAGCGTTACGGTTATCGTATTGAGATTGAGAAACCTCATACTAAATTTTAGTTCCAAATACGCTCACGGGTGGGCGCTGGTCCAAACGTCATACAAACTCGACAACGTTTACTATTCCATTTTACGTTCACGCAGCATTCTTAAAGTCGTGCTCGACCCTCAGATAGACGCTGTGTTCACTGTTCCCCGCCTTGTTGCTTTTCTGATGTTGCGTTGAACATATTAATTAGCATAAATCGATTAAACCGATGATTGATTGTTGTAGACGTAATAAAGTCGATGAATTAAAACTCTATTGAACAAACGTAACAGTTGCATTACACATAATATCTAAGTAATTATGAATATGAATGTTTTCCTTTCCAAGACTTTAAGTATGTACTTGAAGGCTCCTATAAGTGGAGATAGTCAGGCAGATGGGAGGCGCCTTTGGCGTATCTTAGTAGGTATGCACTACAATTTTTCTGCCCATTTTGAGGGGGACGAGGAACACACACGTACAGCACACGTTTACGTTCATGTCAAAATTTGTTACGTTCCTACAAACTCACACTAAAACAAAACTGCCACACAGATGCCAAAAACACGCACACAATCAATAGACCCTGTGCATTTTGCACCGACTTAATGTTAGATTTTTGGCAGAGGGGAAATCGCGTGTTAACATCTCCATTCCTTTCCTGCTCTAAGCATTAACGTGTCAATTACAATGAGAATAGTACGTTGCCAATACGTGCTGCTAGAGCTAGAGGCGCTGCCGATTAGCCCATAGTAGTTTTGCGGGTGGTAGGACCGTGAGCGAGGTCCGTCCGAATCGCTACCACCATCTTACCCGCTAATCCTGCCGCTAAGCAGCAGTGCTTGCACTGTTGTGTTCCGGTGTGGAGAGTAAGACAGCCGGTGTAATTACAGGCACAAGAGGCATTTCATCTTAGCTCTCTGGGTTGGCAACGCATCTGCAAACCCCCAGGGGTTGCGGGTGTCTATGGGCAGTGGTGTTCACTTAACATAAAGTGACCTACTTGCTCGATTGCCTTCCTCGTTGTATATAACAAAAAAAAGTAATTGAGACGTTAACGCGAACGCGATCGAGACGTTTTTTTGTGTCAAAAATTACACTAGAGGCTCCAGTGCCCTTAGTGTAATCAAAAAGCACAAAATACGTCTCGATCGCGTTTGCGTTAAAGTGTCAAATAGTACGAGAATTGTTAAACGGGAACGCGATCGAGACGTATTTCTTGGCCTGGTCGGCAATTACACTAGGCGCTCAGAGAGTCATCGCTCACACTTCGTAATCAAAACTTTATGTTTTATATGCAATAAAGAGATACATGCAATACATACATATGTACATACAAGTCGAGACCGCCGCCTCTGTTCTCAATCTCAATTATAAGTTAGCATCCCTATAAATAAGTTGAAATAAATCTATACGCAAACTTTACTGCTTAGTGCCTACTACATACTTAAGGTCCGTGTTTTAGACATTTACGAGCGGTTGACTGTACCTACTGATATTTGAGAACTAAATTGTAGAGTCAGCAGCAGAAGTAGTTAACAACCGAAGCAGTCACAATGATCTACATAAGCTCTTATGTCTATGACAATAGAGTCGTCCTTGTATCATTGTAACCGCTTCGGTTGCTTAGCTACTTCTGCTGCCGACTCAGCGTACATTTAAAGTACCTATTTAAACAAATATCTGAAAAACTCTGTAATTAGCCTATCATTGACCTTTTTTCGCCTCCACTTTGCCAGTTACGAACCTCATCAACCACCCACTTAAGTTGACAATGAACTTTTTGTCGCAAAAATGCAAATGCAACGCGAACTAAGAAGTGATCAAAAAAATACATTAAAAAATTCGATCCGATCTGAAACAGCACCGCAAAAACTAGTTGCGTAAAGACAACGACACGACGGCGAAACTCTTACGTAATATAAATTTTATTGTCGCAACCACTATGTTATATCGGAAATGGCGGTTTTATCTTTAAACGACATAATTTGGGAAAATATTGAGAGCATTGGCGAGCAATAAATGCAAAAGTATTAATTGACCTCGATTGAATTGGATCGATTTTTTTTGTTCATCTTTTTGTGACGTTCATTATAAATGCGAGTGAGTTTGTTCAAATCACATGGATTTAGTTCAAATTGGAATGGATTACCCTAGATTAAAACATAGCCTATTTTTTATCCAGGAAAATTGTACAGTTCCCAAAGGGATGGGATAGCCGAATCCCATGCATACAAAGCCACGGGCAACAGCTAGTAGTCAAGTATTAAGTTTAAGTGAGTTAATTGAGACAAGTGTTTTTTTGTAGAAACGTAATTTACTGTTTAGCAACAAGCACAATTAACATTTTCATCTGCGTACCTATATACTTATCTTTTCTCTTGATAAGTATTTTCTTTGAAATTTTCACCGTGGTTTGGCTTTACATTAAGTTATTGTAATTTTTATTGTACTGTTCACCTTTTTTCAACTTTACGAGTATACGGAACGAGAACCTACATTATTGGATGTTTATTTTAATGGTAATATGCTGGTTCGTTTAATATGACAAACAGTCATTAGTTTCCGCGTTCATAAAACCTGTAAACATCCAGATATTTTCCTCTTAAAGAAGTAAGACCTAGGTCTTCTTACGCCACGCCAGCAAAATTTGTAAACAACTGTAAAAACGTCGCTTGCGCAGGCCGCTTTGTCACGTGCGACATGTCACAACAGCCGATCTAGATCGCTTGCCACACCGAATTAAATGCATAATTAGATACAGTTGATAAAGTACAATGAATAGACGTGTTTAAATTACTTATAATTATTGTGTAAGCAATATGTTTCGTGCGCTGTAGAATTTTAGGTTTTTTTATTTTATTTTGCGCCATGCTATTGCCCTTATCTACAAGTTGTTTCAATCTTCTCGAAAATCAAGACATACTTAGTTTCTAAATGCTAATTAAAACACTACAATAAAGTAAATAAGTTAAATAGTTTATTGTGTGCGATGTTAGTAAAGTTTGACTGTAGATAAAAGAGCTTTTGATCATCATCAAACTTAAAAGTTACACCCTTGTCGGTGGAGTTTCTTCCAATCATCTCTCCTATGAGCCAGTTCCTTGGCCTCCTGATACGACACGACACCGGCCTTCTCCTTTATCTGGTCCATGTAGCTTGTCTAGGTCGACCTCTACCTCTCTGTCCTTCTATTTTTCCTTCTAAAAATGGTCTTAAAAAAATTGTCGTGTCGTATCAAATGATCGATCATTTTCCCGCGTCTAATTCTCTATGGTATTCAGTGCCCTAAGCACGACTTGTCGAATCCTGCGTTACATTATGGTTATCGTATCGAGATCGAGAAATCTCATACTAAATTTTAGTTCCAAATACGCTCACGGGCGGGCGCTGTTCCAAACGTCATACAAACTCGTTTTAGTTTACTATTCGATTTTACGAGACGCAGGATTCGACAAGTCGTGCTTAGGGCACAGGATCGTTCTCCTCTCATTAACCATTGATAGTACTTCCTCATTGGTCCTCCGTTCCATCCAACTTATGCCTTTCATTCTCCTCCAGCACCACATCTCAAAAGCTTCCAATCTTTCCCTATCGCTCTGTGTCAGTGTCCATGTTTCACATCCATAAAGTGCAGTACTCCAAATGTGCACCTTAACTAGTTGTTTCCTACTCTTGCATCCATAAGCTTTTGATAATCGACTTTAATAAATTATCACAAAATTAAATAATATCCTCTTCTTGTAATTAAGCAATAATATTAATCTCTTAAGTATTCAAGACTCTAATAGTTTTCGTTTTGTTTCACAACAATATGGGTCAGAGAAATGTCTTTAATGCTCCAGTGCTCACGCCTTGGTTTAATTATTGGTCTTTCAGAACGATTGTGACGAATTATGTAACTAATTGTGGGCACCTACTTCCGCAATATATAGGAAAGTACGTAACGTTTTAGTTAAAGTACTTAACGCATAGTTTAGTTCTGTACTTATGAAAATATCGACGGTTTTATTAGCAGAAATAATTAACTACGGGATATTGACTGCGATTATCTTACAGGTTTAGATGAGCTCCCAATATTTCAGTTACATGCGTCATGTCATGATCAAGGGTAAAATAACGTAGTTACCGCGAATCATTTAAAACCGCAACGGTTTTATGTTGATTTTCCTCATTACTTTTAAGAAGTATTATTACCTATCTAAAAACAAGAGCCTTAAGTAAGTAAGCCTTGAATATCTAATCCGTTTATACCTAGCTATCATCCTTTTAGAGATCAAATATATTTTGACTTCTGAAATTGAAGGTATTTTTTTGGTATGCCTTTAAACTGTCTGCTGTAAGATCCTGTATCTCGTTTCCTAAGAAACGGACGCACGGAGCGAGTGCCGCGGGACTTGTATGAAAATCCATCGCACGCGCAGTGTGCGGCTCTGTGCCCTAAGTACGACTTGTCGAATCCTGCGTCACGTAAAATCGAATAGTAAATTATAACGAGTTTGTATGACGTTTGGAACAGCGCCCGCCCGTGAGCGTATTTGGAACTAAAATTTAGTATGAGATTTCTCGATCTCGATACTACAACCGTAACGTAACGCAGGATTCGACAAGTCGTGCTTAGGGCACTGCTCATACATTTTTTTTCAACAGGACACATGAAGCACCAGTCCTTAATCATAATACAATAAGATAGCAAATATAGTGACACAGTTAGTATCATTGCTTAAGTAAAAAAAAACTTTTTTTATAAGTAGCCACTAAACTTTCAGAACAATCAAGTTCAAGGTATCAATGTAAAAACTAATAGGTCAATGATCTAGACGGTAACCTTATATCGCTCTGAAATTTAATAACACCGCAGAGGTCAATGCCACCGCTACTAGATTTACTCAAACACATAAAGTGTTTGTGGTCGCATTAACCGCACATTTTCACAAGTGTAAAGTTACTTGGCACCAGTCAATAATCTAAGTCTCATAAAGAGGGATCGGACGGAGTAGTGTCAGCTCGCCATAATGTGGACATGACTCCAAAATTATTTAATTAATCAATCAAATAATTAATTTCTTGAAATTTTATTAGAATTCGTGGAGATAACAATTTACAATGCTTTCAAAATAATGATTGTGGCTAATAAAATATTGATAAAGTTAGCACTCGATATTTTTTTACGAAAGAGTAAATCAGCGGAGGTTTTATATTAGTAGGATTTTATTTATTAAGGTTTATATAATTATTATACCTAATATAGTGTATTTTAACTAGAAAACTAACTCCATCATTGGTAACTGCTAATTTTGGTAATGTTTTATTTCGGTAATTATTTTGAAAGCATGTTTGTGTATATTGTTTATATCTCAGAAATTCTTACCTAATTTCAAGATTTTTTTATTTCATTGATTATTTAATAAATTTTGGATTCATGTCCACATTATTGCGAGCAATGACGCTTCTCCGTCCGATCCCTGTTCATAAACAAAGTTTGCGTACTTAACAATACACTTAGGTAGGTATACATGTATACATACATGAATTACTATGGGCACATTAGCAGCGCCACTAGTGTCACGTATCGACAATAAACAATAAGAATGTTTCCTCTTGGTCAAATCAGCCACTTTTTTTGAAATTACATTTAGGTATTACATACTTCTATTGTCTTTTACGACTCTGGCACATTCATCTATGACCAAAACCCCTAAACAAATGAAAATTAAAAAAAAACTCTAACAAAATCCTCATTCTCCAGGTAAACGTAATCCAAGCAGCTCTTAACGCCGCGCAAGCGACCTCCGAGAACGCGAACGAGGCGGCCTCGCAGGCTGCTGGCGAGCTCGGCGCGCAGACCGCCATGGTTGGCGCCGCCCGGCAGAGGCTCGGCTCGCTGCAGGAGCAGCTACATGGAGTCAGGATCGACTTCGAGGCCACGCAGGCAGCGGCACGGAAGGCGCAGGTATGTGGGGAACTTTGGCGCCATCTGTGCTCCAGGTAGGAGAACCTGTTACGACTCCCAGCGCCATCTAGTCATCGAATAAATAAACCTTTCTAAAGTCCTGCCCGAGGCCTGTGCCCAGCGTGACATCCCATTGCTTAATCAATCAATCAAATCAATTTATTTGTCAGAATACGGTTATCTAGGACTTTGTCGTTTTCAGACTTAGAAGGTGCTTGCAATGACCCTGATATTAAAAGCTTAAAGAGGATTTTCAGAGCGGGACTCTTCTTTAGAAGAGAATTTCGATTTATAAACTTTTGGCAGTGGCGGGACCCCAAGTCCTTTACCTACTTTTGAAAAGTTTATTTGTCTTCATGGATACTTTTCCTTGGTCTTCTTAGGCTTTCTCTGTAATTTCTTCTATTGCGATCGTGTGATTTTCTCTCGATTATGAAACAAGTGTTTCTTGTTCTTTGATACAGGAAACGAAAAAGGCGCCAGTGCTCATATTCGAAGACGTGACGATTGACTTCTTTTTCTAACACAATTTGGATAACGAAGACAGTCCATTATTTATTTTTATAACCTTCGACGTTTGTAATTGAATAAACGTTCGAAAATTAAATTTTCTCTTTTTTTCTTCTCTCTTTACCTGATTGACCAATGTTTTTTTATTATGATTGATTCTTAATGCTCTTACCGTTCTAAGTAGGTAGGTGTATTTTCTTTTTCCGCCTCAACATTTGAAGATCATTTACTTACTCCCGATCGAAACATCATTAAAGTTCTGAAGGGTACACGGAAAGAACACTCTAGTCACATTTGCAACTTTATCGAGTTATCGCGTTTTGAAAGTTTGGAACGATGTAACTATCCATAAATAATTTTCGTATACAACTTTGTTTCAAGTGATAAAAAAGACAAGTTACTTATATATTTGTATCTGCAACTGAGTGGTAACTTATAGTCTATTGAGTGCTCTACATTTTGAGATTAAAATCTCGTTTAAAAAAAAGTGACCAGACATGTTCTTTATGTGTACCTACCCTTCAAATAAAATCGATTACAAATCTCATAAGTTTTACAATGACTTCTAAATGGCTCACTCGTTACTGAAAATAGGCTGCGTTTTCAACAAATTTTAAATCTTCAGGCGGCAGCGCAGCAGGCCCAAGCAAACGCAGCGGAAGCAGCAGCCAAGGCGGCGGCGGCCGGCCTCAGCGCCAACCAGCCGAAGCACCAAGACGCCTCCCACGAAGGTACGAGTTACGAGGAGTACAACCTGCCGGCCCAGGAAGCGCCCCAGGAGTACTATATCAACGTTCAGTCGAACTACCAACATTAGTAGCTAAGATTTAGTCACGTTTGGTCTTGAGAAGTTTTTTGGTGGTCCGTTAATATAGTTTTTGAATTATCGCTTCAGGGATAGGCAAAGGAGACGAGGTCCATGCAGCCATGTCAGTTGATCTTTATCTGAATGAGATATTAGTTCGTTAATTGGAGATGTAGCGAGCGTTTATGAAGGCTGCTATATATTATTTTAATGGATGTGAAATAAATGGATCATAACAATAAACTCACTCAAAACTAGATGGAAACCAAATGTTAAAATGAGAATAGGGTACCGTAATTTATACTAGAAATAATACTGTTTTGAAATTATTTAAGTAACTCTACATGAGTTTAGTCAATGTTTATTACCTACCTTCCCAGGAATCCTATTCTGATTTTAACTGAATTAACAAATAAATGTAAATAATAGTTTTTGCTACTTAGTTGTTCAAGTTTGATTTTTTTACTAAGCTTTTTTTGTGATATACTTTTTTATTTCATTTTTGTATCTTTTGTATTAAAATTAAAACTTATTTATTTACATAGTAGAACAAAGTTGACACTTGGTTTGTATTAATGTGACATAGTTATTTTGTGTTAAAGCCTATGTATGTACAATCGATTGATTTATAACATTACTAACAATGAAGGAATTAAAAAATCATACTTTGGTTGACAAAAGGGTGATTTTTTTAATGCCATCTAAGATGCTTAAACTACAGTGTCTTCAAGAAAAACAACGTGTTCGTTGTTTTTTAACATTGGCACCCTTCTCAACCAAAGATCAAAATTAAGTGCGATGTCCGAACACCCAGCGACGGAGTTACAAACAGAGTGTATTTAAAAAAATAAATATTTTTTTGTAATATCCCGTTTTTTCAATAATTTGACTGTCTTCGACTAATACTTGACGTTTCGACTATCGACTTCTTGACATCTCACTTGATTGTCATTTCTGACTGTCTTGACATCACACTATGTTACTTACTGCTTTTTGACTGCTTGACTATTTACGTAACACTATATTTCCCAATGCTCGACACTGCTCCAATATAGTAAAATAAATGGATCACTCACGTATGTCAGTCTAGGGCAGGCTAACTTGTTCTGAACGAATCCGTAGTCCTTCCTCTGGGAGCACACGCTTCGGCGGTATCGAAACGCCGCGCCAACGCTCTACTCGCGGGCGGGCGCACAGGGCTACTCCCATTTTCTGTTGACGCAGTAACCAACACAGTTTTCCAACTCAGGGACGCTGACATAGGAACTTGAGGGATCCGTTTATTTCACTATGAGTGAATCTCACGGTAGTTTCGCGCTTACACTGCTCCAATAGTTGACACTCCTGGAATCTTTTAATAGATTAAAGATGAGATGGGGTGTCAACTATTGAAATAAAGGTGTCAAGCATTGGGAGGTTCGTCTTAGTGCTGCTTCTTACGATTGACTGACTAACCCCTTATTTTAATTTATGAGTCGACTAAAACAGATTTATTATGACTAACAAGCCGAGAACATTCGCTATTGGTAAGTAGACATTTTCTATACTACTGCATACTTACACACGGTAAATTAAATAGCACTGTGATGCGACAAGTCTTCTAAGTAACTTTTCATGACCAAATATTATATTTAATCAGCGTACTACAAAGATATGGAAGCATAACTCCTATTAGTACATCGGCGCACGAAAATATGACACCACATGCACAACTACGACGCATGTAGGTACACATGACACTCGCACATCGAAAATCGCAGTTCGCCAATGAGCGGTGACAATGTTCGGTCGAATCATCCAGCAATCCTGCTTAGCGAGGACGGCGTGATTGTCAAATATCGCTTTTTAAGATGTATATTTAATTACATAAGAAAGGGCGTGATCCACCTACTGTGGATTTTTAATATTCAGCCAAAGACGATAGGGATGCAAATAATTTAAACAAGATGTCTACTGTTAGCCAGTAGCACAAGATAAATTGCATGTAATGTTCTAAAAATTATACAAAAATAGGAAAAGGGATGAGAACAAATAACCAATCCGCAAACGGCACGACACACATCACTTCACTTTCAATCGACGAAGAAAGCCGTTAGTTCAAGCGATCTATCCGTAAGGGGGCGCCTCCGTCGAGTGAGTTGCGATGAGCTTTGATCCCAAACAGTAATTCTGGTGTTTTTCATATCCGTATGGTTTGTACACCACTTCACGACACACGATGGCATATTTGCAAAATATTAAATTATGCAAAGCACGGTATCTATGTCGTGGAGCCAATTTTCGGGCTTAGTTACGCTTCAATAGATATTGTTATTCGTAATATTTAATGCCTACCGAAATAAGAAAGAAAAGTCAGTGCCGGCAAATTCGAATCCTACGTAACGTATCGAGTACTTAACTTTGTATCGAGAAAAATTGTATGACGTTTAAAACAGCGCTCCGCGTGAGCGTATCTGGTACTAAAATTGAATAATGATTTCTCTCGATGGCTATACAATAACGTTACAACTTGATTACCTACGTTACGCAGGATTCGAATATTCGTGCTCGGGCCTCAGGACTCTGTTCGTACTGTCAAGTGCTTCATAAAGAAGACTTGGCTGTATGGTTATAAACCTTCGCCTTTTCCCTAGCGGAAAGAACCAAAAAAATAACTAGTAAATGCTACGACATACATACACCTAGCTATAATTATACGTAGCGTTTTGTCTACTACTGAATCAATGCAAAACCGAAAGCAGGTACAGTCAGCAGCAAAAGTAGCTAAGCAACCGACGCGTTCGCAATGATCTAAACACGGCTCTATTGTTATAGACATAAGAGCTTGTGCAGATCATTGGGACCGCTTGGGCTGCTTAGCTACCTCTGCTGCTGACTGTACGAGTACATATTTTCAGCATTACCTAACTGATAAGTAGGTAAGTATTATAATTAGGTAGGAGTAGGTACACAGTCATTGTTTTACCATACTCATCATCATCATCAGCCTACTTAAGTACGTAACACTCCCACTACTGGGCACAGAAGCCAAAATGACAAAAAGGAACCCTTATAGTTTCGTCATGTCCGTCTGTCTGTCTGTTTGTCCGCGGCATAGCTCAGAGACTATTGGTACTAGAAAGCTATAACTTTTCACAAATATACATATTAATTAGGCCAAAAAAGTGTTGGGATAAAAAACCTTGAAAAATGTTTTTTTGGGGTACCTCCGCTGCACGTAAAGTGGGGATGATTTTTCATTTCTTGCCCACCCCATAGTGTGGGGTATCGTTGGATAGGTCTTTCAAAAATATTGGGGGTGTTCGGAGATAATTTTTCGATAAAGTTATTCGTGTGCGAAATATTTAGCTTTGAAGTAGTCATTTTTGTTAGAGTCATGGAGGCTGTCTTTTTGCCTAGCAGTGGCGCCTAAAAAAAGCTGGTGGTGATGTCTCAAATCACTTCCTATCAAGATTTCATTCATTTCTTGATTTTTTTAAACTAAGTACCTACAGTAAATACGGTTCGAAGGACCAGCTTATGTTTTGGATTTGAATTGTCTAGCCTAGCTTAAGTATCAGTTAACTGTACCTAACAAACAACTTATAGGTACACTGTCCATTTAAATTTGAAGATTTTGTATGGGATATTTATAAGCAATAACCGATCTAATATTATCAGAAGTTTCGGCTTACTTATTATACGTACGGTAGTCAAACTTTTTTTTTAATACAGTTGCTCAAAAAGTGGTACATTTTGTAGCTACGTTTCATGCGAAAAGTTGTATTTTTAACGCAACGCCTTCCTCCACCTTGGTCGCCGGCGGGTGGTGGCGGGGCGGCCCGCCCCCTCATTGTATTTTTTTCGCAAATGTATTAAAAAACCTCGTTTGTTACACGTACGGAAGTGTCATTTTCACTCGTCCCATACTTTCCTCACTTAAGTATATCAAAAAGTACCTACATACTAAGTATTTCATTTTTGTTATTAGGTGTTCGATGTTAGTGATAATTAAAAAAAAAAACGTTTTCAGAAGTGGCAGCAGAAGAACCGGCGGAGGAAGAAGAAGAAGAAGACTGCGAGGAATAAATATACAAAACAGCCGCCTAATTATTTAATTGCCATTAATTTGTTTTTGTTTTCCTAGTTGTTAGTATCGTTACGTTAAGTATTTTTAAGTTTTTAAAATCACAATAAAACCTTCTTCTTAAGACTGTTTTGATTTTATACTTTTGAACTCTACATCTGTTAATACAAGATACAGTATTAGCAAACTTTGTAAACGCATAGTATAACGTCAAATTTACTACGTTCCGATTTACGCATCGATAGTTCTGAAAATGTTTGTAAATTGTTTTGTTGTTCCAGCACGATCCGTTTAAAAGTATCAAATAAAATATAACGGTAAATAATAAAAATTTGAAGTGTATCTACACAGTTTTCTTTTGTAAAAATTTTGTTGATGTGATAAACAAGACCAATAAAAGTTTATTCTTTTCAATTCATATCAGTGAATCTAACCGTAGAACGGAAAAGGATTATCTGTCACTGTCAAACACCGAGTGTCAAATCGCCAATCTAACCTTTCAAAACGCGAATTTATCGCGTAGCACATGATTATATTTTTAATTTAAATTAAATAATCATGTCGGTTGTAAAGAAAAAGAAGCACGGGTCCAAGAAGAATAAGAAGGCGTGGCGCAAACACTGCGATATCCGTGACGTTGAGGAGTTTTTAGAAGATCAGCGTCTGGAAGAAAGATTGGGGTGAGTGAGGTTATGTTTACGTGGTTTTCGATGTAAATATGAAGTAAATAATTATTATATTATTTAGGCCTCCTGTTATGTGCTGCTATGAAACTTATGTGTGAATTATTTCGTCTTTATTATCGCAGTAATCAATAGGGAATGGGATTGTTTTCATACAATCTAATACACTTGCGCAATAATACTTAGATAATTGATATTGAAAAGCACATTAAAATTAATAAACCGTCACATTTATTTGTTAGATATAACTCTCTGTGGTGAAACAAGCTCTAAATTAAAATAATTTAAACAATAAACTATGAAGAACACCATTTATATATTTTGTGTACTCACATTATAACATATCAAAGTTATTTCTGTCATCTTCTTAATTCCATTTCTATTCTGACTTTTGAGAAGCTATAATGTTAGTAAAAAATAATTTTGTTTTCAGTAAATTTGAAACCAAACCTGATGCGGAGTTGTTTGTTGTTGACACTGGCGCAGATGATGTTAAAGGCAAGGGGACACAAGTTTCAGCCAAGCTGCGGAAGCGAGCAAAGCTTTCCGAGCCCCCTAAATGCTATGAAATACTACTGCCTTCCTCTAAGGTAACACTATTTAGTTTGAAACATTCTTTTAACTAAGAATGCATTTACTGACCTGTGAAATTCTGAGAAAAAAGTGGTTTATGAAAATGTTTTAATTTGTGAACATCTCAACTCCACAGATCATGACTAATACAACACTACTGCATGTACCACAATTTTGACATAAGTATCAAACTTCATAACATAACATCATTTTGAACTTCTTTCCAGCTGGTTTTGAAAATAACAGAATATGTAATAGGTACCTATTTCATAAATTTTACCTAGTAATACCTTCAAAACCCTTTTAAAGATATCTGGTTTCAGGTACCCGACCCTAATGCAAAGCGTAACCACGTGAACCCAGCTGGCACAAGGCCCACGGCCCTCAGCAAACTTACAGAGAAGCGTCGCCTCGAGAAAGGATCACTTAAGAGGAAGCAACTGCTAGATAAGAAGAATAGGCAAATAGCATTGAACTTGAAGAAAAAGAATAAGATGACTCGGCAGAATTTTAAGTTGGATCTCTGGGGGCAGGAATGTGAGTAATACTATTGCACCTATTCTTTTTTTTATGGCTTTCACCTATACTTTGTTATTTTATCATTAAAAAGAAGCAAACAATCTTGACTTGTCCCTTTATTGAAAAACAATTTTTAAAAATAAGTAACCATTACATAGTAAAACCAAAACAATATAAATAATTAAATATCATATTCAGGTCACCCATCCGTTCCTTCCTAAAAATGAAGGACTCCTAAACCGAACACTCTTCTCACTTGTGTAATGTCTAAACACTGACATTGGCAAAACACTCTTTGCCATAGTAGCAAGGGTGAAAGCCATTAAAAAAAAAAAAAAAAATTAAATCTGATTCTTATTTAATTGTTAATGGCTGTTTTTAATTTTTTAATGGCGTTTTTCAATAAAAATACATGTCAATTTCTACATTCTTATAGATATAAGTCTGTGTCATAGTCAACTCGCCATCTCCAACTGGGTCTGCCTGGCTACCGCTGAACGTCGTGTGGTACCCACCATGTGGCCATATGTGCCCATCTTTGTCCATGCATCCGGCTCAGGCCAGAGAGTTGTGGAGAACAAGGGGAGAGGCATTTGCCCAGCAACCAGCAGTGGGCATTCAACTAAATAAATACAACAAAGTTTAATTTCACAGTCTACTCTTAATAAAATTCCTTTCTTGTCTGACTAAAAGTTGAAATTATTGCAATTCTTAGTACCGGAAGCCAAAGGAATCCCATCAACCCTGGTAGATGACTTTATCTCCACCGAGGCACAGTTGCACAACGTCCTGCCGGAGCGGAGACTGCGGTCCAAGCCTCCGTTGGCCCCAACCATCAACAGAAAGGCTATTGATACCCCGTACCCTGGCATCAGTTATAATCCTTCATTCAAGGTAAGTTTGTGCCAAAAAACTTAATATCAATTTTCGACAGGTACAGCGATTCGGTAACATGAAAATTATGTGGAAAATAATGATATTGATTTGTCAAATACTGTTTGTTGTCTTTAATATGTTTTTATAAAATAAATGACACAGCATTTGCCAAGAATAGGTAGAGTTGTTATACATACTGTATGATTATAATGAAGCATTCTTTGTAAATCTTTTATCTATAAGTGTCTGCAGTTAAACCATGGCAAAATCATAGATTGACTTATAATTAGTTATATTTATTTATTATATGTTGTAAGCCATGATAGCCTAGTGGTTTGGCCTATGGACTCTCAAGCAGAGGGTCGAGCGTTATAACCCCGGCTTAGCACCTCTGAGTTTTTCGGAATTTATGTGCAGAATTACATTTGTAATTTATCATGAACTTTTTGGTGAAGGAAAACATCGTGAGGAAACCTGCACACTCCTGTGAAGCAATTCAATGATGTGTATGAAGTTCCCAATCAGCGCTGTGCTCGCGTGGGAACTATAGCCCAAGCCCTCTCATTCTGAGAGAAGGCCTGTGCCCAGCAGTGGGATCTAAAAAAGGCTGGTGATGATGATGATTTATTATAATATGTACCTTTTTAATACATTTGCTCAAAAAGTGGTACATTTTGTAGCTACGTTTTATGCGGAAAGTTGTATTTTTTAACCGACTTCAAAAAAGGAGGAGGTTCTACGTTCCACTGTGTGTATTTTTTTTCTTTTTTTTTTCATGTATGTACATCGATTACTCCGTCAATTGTAGACCGATTTTCAAAATTTTTTTTTCATTTGAAAGGGTATACTCCTGAGGTGGTCTCATTGTCACCAAGTCATGATCTGATGATGGGATCCTAGGGAAATCGAGGGCAACCCTCAAATTTTACAGGCACATACTATGTGTTTCATATATTTTGTAAGGTTATTAAAGTATTTGCGTCCGGTAGTCATCATCTCATGTTGATGAGCTGATGATGGAAGGCACAACTCCTTAACGGTTAGGAGTTGGAGGATAATTCTGAAAATGTTAAATCAACGTAAAACTGTGAAATAAAAATCTTTCAACAAAAAAGTAAAACCGCCTTCAAAAAAAAACCTTAGAAAAAAGATGTAAAATAATCCTCTAAAATAATGATAAGTAAATAAAATAAAATAAAATGCGTGTATTTCGGACAACAGAAACTAAAGCCTAAAGTTTTATGGCCTAGCACTAAGCAGCAGAAATATGAAGTCGGTGCTTCATTCAAAGAATATTCCGCTCGCACCGCACCGACTTCACATTTCTGCTGCTTAGTGCTAGGCCATAAAACTTTAGGCTTTAGTTTCTGTTGTCCGAAATACACGCATTTTATTTTATTTTATTTATTTATCATTATTTTAGACGATTATTTTACGTCTTTTTTATAAGGTTTTTTTTTCGTACTAATGCTTTTTATTGTTCCAAGGCGCCGGCGGCTGTCTGTAATTTTTTCGCAAATGTATTAAAAGACGTCGTTTGGTACACGTGCGGAAGTGACATTTCATTTTCTCGCCTTGCGGCTCGGGCCTGAACACCTCGGGACTCGTGCATAATGACATACTTTCCGCACTTATATCAAAAAGTACTGAAATGCTGTACTAATGGTATTTCCAAAGTGTATTTCAACCTCGGTGTGATAGTAGCAATCCTATTGCCTGTTACAGGAGCATCAGGAGCTGCTCCAAGAGGTAGTTGCGCACGAGCAGAAGATCATGAAGCGCGGCGCGCGCCTGCACCGCCGCACCACCGGCATGTTCGGCCGAGTCACGCGCCAGGAGAATGAGGTCAGTCACACAACTTATGCTTCGTAATAATCAACCATAAAACCAAGAGGACAGCCAGTGTCTATACGATGTCGCGTTCCTTTGAAATAATAAGCCTGCTCTAGCTAGTTTTATTACGGAGGGGTCTCTGTATTTGGTATGACATTTAAACCTCTGGCTAACACAATAGCGCCATCTAAATTCGTTTTTTCTTTCAGTTCATAGATAGCGCTATTGTGTTAGCCAGAGGTCTAAGTGTCATACAAAATTAATGGTACAGAGACCTCTCTATAGTGAAACTAGCTACAGCAGGCTCATTATTTTACAGGAACGCGACACTGTGTAGCCATTGGCAGTCCTCTTGGTTTTATCGTCCTCGGTAATAATACAATACAATACAAATATTCTTTATCTACACACATATCATAAGTCCTCTATAATGCTTTCAGAAACCGTTGAAGATGATCAGCATTTCGACAGCCAGTATCGAAAAGTCATTACGACATCGAATCAGATATCGTAATAACTTTTCGATATCGAATTCGATGTCGTTATAAGTTTCAAATTTGAGTCATCTTCAAAAACCAACATAATTTATAATAAAAAAAAACGTTCGATACGAAGCGTGCTCGGTATGTTTGTCTTTAACAAATAAAAAACCAGTCAAATTCGTGATAGGTATAATATAATATACGTCTTCGGCTTCTGAACCCACCGTAGGGTACTTATAAGTATGTGTGTAGATAAAGTAATGTATGCAATTTTACATGATTAGGCCTTAAAACACCCTCATTATGTAACAGTTGCATAAACTACTATTGTACAGTCAGCAGCAATAGTTGCTAATTAACCGAAGCGCTCACAATGATCTGCACAAGCTCTTATGTCTATGACAATATAATATAGTGGTAACAAAATGAATTAAACCGTCTTATACAGTGAGGGCTTCGGTTGTTTAGCAACTATTGCAGCTGACTGTGTCATATTTTTTTTATAATACGACGGGGAAGGCAAACGAGCAAGTTGGGACAACCACAACCCAGAGGGTTAGCAGATGCGTTGCCAACCTAGAGAGCTAAGATGAAATGCCCCTTGTGCCCGTAATTACACCGGCTGTCTTACTCTCCACACCGGAACACAGCAGTGCAAGCACTGCTGCTTAGCGGCAGGATTAGCGGGTAAGATGGTGGTAGCGATCCGGACGGATCTCGCACAAGCTCCTACCACCCGCAAAATGAAACTACGTCACGCCCTCTGACACGTAACAACTATCACCACCACCACCATTATTACAAGTTCTAATTGTAATTTCAGAACCAATGGCGTGAAGACATGAAACTAAACGCAGAGCCCTTCCAACCGGAGGCGGACGACTCCGCCTCGGACTCCGAGTACCGCGCCGTCAACCCGCCCGTGCAGAACAAGAAGAAGGACCACAAGGCCAGGAGGAAACAGAAGGAGAGGCTGCTAGAGAAGGAGAGGCTGAAGCGAGAGAAGATCGACAAGAAGAAGATCACGGATATCTACAAGTAAGTAGTAACGACAAGAAAGTTTGTCAGGATATCTACAAGTAAGTTAGTAACAACAAGAAAGTTGTCAGGATATGTACAAGCAAGTAGTGACAACAAGAAAGTTTACAAGGATATCTACAAGTAAGTAGTAACAACCGGAAAGTTTGTCAAGATATGTACAAGTAAGCAGTACCTAACAACATAAAAGTTTGTCAGAATATCTGCAAGTAAGTTAGTAACAACAAGAATGTTTGCCAGCATATTATTTACAAGTAACTTGTAACAACAAGAAAGTTTGTCAGGATATTTACAAGGAAGTAGTAACAACAAGAAAATATGTATGTATTTAACAAATACTTATTGAATGACACAGTTTGATCACTGAAAATTATGATGCCATTGTTGAGTACATAATTCAAAACAAACTTCATACTCAACGATCGTTTTTCTATTTCGAAAAAATCCCGTTCAATGGTTATTTTGTTCAATACTAAATGGTCTAAATAAATAAAATAAAAATAAAATCCGATTCATGATCTCAATTGGATCATCTTTTTTGTGTTTTTTTCTCAATTTTTTTTTACGATTTTCCCGTGAATATCAATTATGTTTAAAAAAAAAACTGAAAAAGCCAACCCCGGGAATCGAACCCGGATCCTCGACACTCCGGGTCGCGTGCTATAACCCTTACACCAGAATTGGTAAAAAATTCAAAAGTTGAATTGGAAAATCCAATTCGCCAAGACACATCTTTTCAACAGATAAATCTCAATGTAACCCCCTAAATAACCCCAAAACTCTTTCCAGACTCCGGAAACTCCATTCAGGAATAACTTCGAAAGAGATGAAACAAGAGACGTTGCGAGACAAGCGAGCGAAACAGCGCGCCCTGCTAGCCGAGACCGCCACGCCGGCCCTCAACGCGCACAAGACACCCGTGAAGGAGCCCGACTTCGTGGACCCCGCCATGCTCAGCGGAAACCTGACCAGTCTTAGCACTAACAGTAAGTTTAACTATCTATAATGTTATTAAGAATGTTGGTAGAGAGAAGCAAGTGATTCAGCGGCTACCAGTTGAGTCGTGATAGTCACTCAGTTACTCAACGCTCATATAACACCCAGGAACCAGACTATGTGGCCCCTGTCCCTGCCATGCTTAGTAGAAATAGACCAGGCTTACACCAGCAAACATATGAAACAATAGTAAATATCGGTAAAAAAATATAGCGTTACAAAATGAATACCCGTAAATATACCGGTACCATAAAATAACGGTAATTTGGAGGTTTTAACGGTAAGAACTTGTAACGTTACGTTTAGTCTGTCTTTTTCTTACACAGAGTTAATTACTTTGGGCCTACGTCAAATGGTTTCAATCGTGTCAGTAACCGGGCGTTTTCAGTGAATCATTAATTAGTTAAGGTTTGTAGTAGTCACAAAACTGACTGTCAACGTCGGTCACATATTATGTACATACATTTCGTCACAAAACTGACCATTAAGACGTGATTCTATAGTAGTTTATGCAACTGCTACATAATGAGGGTCCTTAAAACACGAGTGCGTTTTTATGAAACGAGGCGAAGCTGAGTTTCATAATAGGATCACACGAGTGTTTTAAGGCCTAATTATGTGGAGTTGCATACATTACTTTATCTACACACATATTATAAGTACGCTAAGATGGGTTCAGAAGCCGAAGGCATATATCATACGGTTAAGGTTTTTTTTAAATCATAGACAAACATACCGAGCGGACGTTTCGTAAACTGTTTTTTTTATTGTAAAAAAATATATATATATATATCACATTATTATTTATACATGTTCCGACATGAACTCGACTTACATACGTGAGTGATCCGTTTTATTTCACTATGATTGTAAATTACGTTGGTTTTCAAATTTGAAACATCGAATTCGATATCGAAAAGTCATTACGATATCGAATTCGACGTCGTAATGACTATTACTTTACTGGTGGTGGTGGTGCTGGGGCTGGCGCTGTCGGCGAGAAGGCGTCGTCGTGCTGCAATGCTGGTCATTTTCTACGGTTTCTGAACGCATTACAGAGGACTTATGATATGTGTGTAGATAAAAATCTTTATTGAATTAATATACACACAAATTACAAACAATGAGAAGAATCCAGATCAGCAACAGGCTTCGTAAAATATAACACAAATGTCATCCGCCACAGGCTTCATTAAAATAATGTTAACAATTACAAAAACAACAACACTGGATTTGACGTGATTTGAACATAACTTAAGTAACGCTTGCCAGCACAATTTAAATGAAAATTTAAGTTGAAGTTTATTCGAAGTTTTGCCGTCCGCAGGACGCTCCACAGTTTTTTTTTTATACGACAGAGAAAGGCAAACGAGCAAGTGGGTCACCTGATGGTAAGTGATCACTTACCACCAGGTGACCCACTGCCCATAGACACCCGCAACCTAGGGGTGTTTGCAGATGCGTTGCCAACCAAGAGAGCTAAGATGAAATGCCTCTTGCGCCCGTAATTACACCGGCTGTCTTACTCTCCACAACGGAACACAACAGTGAAAGCACTGCTGCTTAGCTTGTTTGCTTGCTTGTGTGTGTGTGTTGTGCTGGTGTGTGTACTAACATTATATGGATCTATGGTCTGAAATAAATGATTTTTATTTATTTATTTTTAGTGACAGGATTAGGGAGTAAGATGGTGGTAGCGATCCGGACGGCCTCGCACAAGGTCCAAGTAAGACAACTAGTTAATTATTATTTTGTTTTCCAGCGAACCTCCTCCGTGACCGCTTCGAGTCCCTCCAGCGGCGCGGCGCGCTGGCCGCCTCCAAGCTGATGATGAAGAAGAAACGCAAGCTCAAGAGCTACTTCAAGGCCGGACACAAGGTCACTGACCAGGACATCGAGAAGTACACTAACAAGAAAAAGTAACCGTAAAATATTGAAGGGGTTTAATAAAGGGTATTTTATTGAAGGAAGTAGTTTTAGTGGTCCTTTCAAAAGTCTTTTAACCCTGCATTTGGCAGAACTAAAAAGAGAAATTCTGAATTCCAGTCTTCTGGTTTTATATACTAAAAATGTGTAATAAATTAAAAATACAAAACGACTGCTATAGATATTGATGTTGGTCCAAAACAAAAATTATTTATGTAAACTTCTATTAAGTAACCAAGTGGTTACTTTGGTTTATGCCATAATTGTGAAAAAGCCGTCTCATAGATACCTATTATCATGATACTCGAGACTTAATCGCGTAAAAAACTTTTACATTTAAATTTGAACTTAAATACCTCGATGGTGTCGAAGGGACTGAAGAGGCGGGTATCAACATCTCCTAGCTGCACGGGCTCCTCGAACTACCCGCACTTGGTCTTTATTATTAGTTTTTTCACTAGGGTTGCCTCTAGTCCGACACACAACACTCACAACATCCGGCAATTTATGAGACGATATTATATATTTGATGACGCTTACACATACTGATTACCGAATTCCACGAAGATGAAAGCTTGAAACCATCCTCCCGGTTGAAATTACGATGTTTCCTGATTTCAACTGCTTCACGTACAATTCTACTATAAAAATGTCGCTCAGTAGAGAGGATCGTGGGGTTATGAAGCTCAATCCAGTGGTTTTTTTTTTACGCGATTAAGTCCCGAGGATCATGATAATGTGTGAAAATCGCGAAAGTTTAAATCAATTCATAGATACCTAATTTAAAGGTATGTATTTTCATCACACCTATTCATAACCAGTGATAGCAGAGCCCTAATCCTAAGCAAACAGTACGCATTGTGGGGTCAATTTATATCGGTTACTGACATGGACACACTTCATTAACTATTACTCCCAAACCTGTAAAGCCTGCTTATCTCTGATAGTTTCTCTGGTACGGGGGGGGGGGGGGGGGGGCACTGGACTCCAACAAAAATGTTCAAGACTTTATCCCAGCACTTTTTGGGCCTAATTAATATGTATACCTATGCAAAATTACAGGTTTCTAGTACCAATAGTTTCTGAGCTATGCCACGGACAGACAGACAGACGGGTTCCTTTTTGCCATTTTGACTTCGGAACCCTAAAAACGTACGGTCAAGTAACAATTTTAAATGACCTAACCTATACTTCAATCGCGGTCAATATCCCGTTTTCATTATGGTCTAATGTACGGTCATCGGTATCACAACCTTAATTCGCCGACATAAGAGCCTTGTGACATATTTTTGAGTAAGTTGTAAGTATGCACCCATATTTTTGCAATTGACTGTACATTTAGCATTTCCAAGTAAAGGGTTAAAGGTTTTTGAAATGAAAAGCGGAATATTGTTTTGTATAAAATTTACTATAAAAAAATCTTAACACACGTTACATGCTAAAATAGTCTACTTAGAGTATTTTGACAATAAAATCAAATTGGCAATGTAACAATAGCTTAACTAGGTTAAAATAGGTAACTCAGTAGGTTCTCAGGCCGTCCCCAAAATAGGGAAACCCAAAATGGTTCTGAATAAAAATAAAGTCTATAAAATCATTTACAATACACAACGTAATAAGTTAGCTAGTTTTATAAACTAAGGCAACGAACCAATCACCATTTTCAATAATAATTTGAATTGGCTACCTAATTATCACTGAAACAGATGATTAAAAAAAAATTGAGCCCGAAACTCCTATCTACAAAATCACAATATTTTACAACGCCCGTTTAGGGATGATGAAATGCAAATTTATACAAAAATTCTGTACACCGATTCCTTTAACAAAAAACTGATGGGCATCCCTAAATGTTTCAAAATTTTAATTAATAAATTTGTGGTTATATCAACCCCATCTAGCGGCGATTGTGTAAAGCGATCTTAACAGTTCTAACGCTCGCGTGTCCGCGGGGGTCTTCGCTTCGTCGTTAGGCGCCACCCTCGCTTCCGCTATAGGGTTGTCTGCTATCGAAGCTTTGGCCGCTTTCTGTTCCACTGGAGTCGTCCTCACTAAGAACTTTTTGACACCCCTACGACTCGCTGGCGTTGTTCTAGAACTCAATGTAGTTTCTGCATAAGCTTCAGTCGTGGTCTTCACATTCTCCGTAGTTGATGAGCTTGATAAAGAGTTGATGGAGGCTGGATCGAAGTTGATGCTTTTCCCTCTTCTTTCAAACTGCTTTGGCCTTATTTCTTCTAACGCGGCGAGTTGGTCGCTCCTCTTGTACTGCGTTGTCTTGATTTCGATGTCAGCTGCTGTTGGTGGTAGGTCCGTGACTCCTTCTTCCTTTGCGATTTCATCCATGTCTTTTTGCGACACTGCCATAAGAGCCTCAAGAAGTGCTTTTTTAGAAGCCTCAGCTGTTGTGTTATGGTCGTCATCACAGGTTTGCACCAACAGTAGGATGAGTCTCCTCACCGTTTTCGATTTGGTTTTCTTCATTACGTTCATTAGTTTCTCAGTTGTGGTGGCGTTCATGCCTCCCATGATTTCCTTGGCTTTTTCCACTACTGTGTCGGCAATCGTTGTTATGTCTTGCGCTGGTTCCGTCGAAGTGGGGTCCTTGATTAATCTGCCTACTCTCTCTTCGTTGCCATTTCTTGGAGTAGTCAATTCAATGGATGTAGAAGAAGAGAATGCCTGTTCGCTAACTTTAGTTTCTGTCGCTGGTGTAGTGAATGTATTTTGTGCCCAAGCGTTAGTTTGACTGGCTAGTTGAGACACTCCCTGTTCAGGCCCTGATGGACTGAGGCCGTCGTTCAAAGTGATAGGGTCTATTATAGTGCTTTGCCAGTTCTCGAATGTGGTTGGCCAGGTGAACTCTGTCTTATCACTACCAGGGGAAGTAAATATACTGGACACGGGGGATAGTGTGGTGGAAGATTCTTCTTGATTTAACGTGGTGCTAGGTTGAGCTGTAGTTTGTACTGTAGTTGTAGCTATGTCAGGTACAGTAGGTGCTTCTAGTTCTTCCGAGGGTTTCTTGACAGTGGTTTTGGTTTCATCCAAATTGATTTGTTTTCCTTGGCGCAGGTTATTCTGTGGCGTCACGAATGACTGGCTGTGGGCTCTTTGCAGTTCTTCTTCATTTTCTAACTCGATGCTGCTGTCAACTTCAGTGAAGTAGACGGGTGTGGTTTCAGGTAGAGCAGTGGTCGTTCTTAACTTTTTGCTTTCAAAAATATTATCGGACGCGGTTATCGGTGGTGATGTAACATCTACATCGACGCCCCAAGCTGATGGCAGGTTCGTTACTTCAACATATTCATTCAGAGGTTTAGCGTTAGCAGAGACATCTTTGCCATAAGGTGAACCGTTAGAGTTGTTCTGGAACCCACCGTATCTTTGTTCTAAGTAACTGTCTTCTGTGGTAGTAAATAAAATTTCACTGTTGTTGGACGCTAGAGTATTGACGTTAGCTGCTACTGTGTTGGTGAATGAGAAAGGAGTGGTTGAACGCACAATAGGAGTAGACGCAGTGGTGTAAGATGCTGATATTCTTCCACAGCATCTGAAGGGATTCCTAGATGTGACAGGTGCAGCCGTAGTCGAGATATACTCAGTACTTATCGTGTTGGGCGTCGTCACTGCTTCGTCGGTTGCTATTGAGTAATCCGTAGCAATATTTAACGCTTTGCCGTCTCGTAGTGAAGCGAACGGTGGTCTTACTTTATTGTCATCAGAGAAACCTAATATCTCATCGTCTTCTTCGTTTACAGTCGTTGTTGGCTCAGTATTGTAAGATTCTTCAGTAGTTGACAGCATATCGCCAAACGACGGATGCGTTGGTCTGATATCGGATAGTACTTTCCTGAATTGTATCGGGTCTTGCAAGTAAGCTGACAGAGCATGTGTAAATACTTGGGCTAACTCTCTGATTTGCGGGGATGTAGCTAGAGGATTTTGACTTTGCTGCACAGCCAAGTCATCAGCCAACTCATTGTATGTACCATTAGGATCTAGTTTGATTTCTTCTAATAGCCCAGAACTGTCGGTTCCGTGACTGAAGAGTTTGCTGTATTTATTAATAGTGTGTTGGCTGAACAGTGCTGGTAAAGCTTCTTCCATGGCTTCGTAGTCTTCAAAGGCAGTTGTACTAGCATCGCTTGTTTCCTCAGGGGGTAGTGTGGTCGATAAATTATCTAAAGCCGTTGCGTAGTAAATTGCTAAAGTGTGCAAGGTCTTCGGTGTCAATGAAGGTGGTACCACCAGACCTGGTCTGTTAGGAAGGTCACCATAATATTTCTCAGTGTTGGTCGTTGAAACTGTTGCTTCGGTTGGCCCGAAATTGTCAAGGTTTAGCTTCCTCATCAGCCTTTCTCTTCGCTCTTGGTACGACGGCTCAGTGGTTCCTTGTTCGAAGTTAGTACTCGAGAACGTATCGAATCTATCGTTGTATGATTCCCCAATGTATTGGTTTCTGGTAGTCTGTGGTATTTTGGTAACAGATTCAAAGTTGTTCCTGGTTTCAATGGTGACCTTATTAGCCAAGTTTTGTTCTAGTTGATCGCTCCTTTCAGTGACGCGGGCGACTTTTTCCGTAGTGCTGGCTGCAAGGGTTTTGTTCCTTTCTCTTTCGAGGAAGTCCTTTAATGCTGATACTCCTGGTCTCGTATAAGGTTCTCTCCTGTCAGTAAAAGTGCTGGCGTAACTCCTCGTGTACGGCAATAAGGTTGGTCGCTTAGTAGTAACAGTTACTTCTTTTGTTACTTGGTTCAGGTTTTTATCTCTGAAGTCGTATAGTGTAGTTAAAGTGGGGTTGCTTTTTGGCTTGTTGCTAACTTTCGGGGCCACATTGGGTGTATAAACAGGGTACGGCCGGTAGTTCTTATTGTTGTAATCTTGTAAGTATTGTCTATTCTTGTTGTTCGTAAATGAAGCAGATTCAGCAGCGACTTGCATTTCTTTGAAATTGTTGTAGTCTCCGGCAGCTGTGTTAGTTCTATGGGTTGACGAATCGGTGTAAGTAGGCAAGGTAGTTTTAGCAGGTGTGTTTCCGAAGTTATTTGCTATCAATTGGACGAGGTTCCTTCTTCGCTTCTCAAAGTTGGTAGTCGCTTCGGTCTTAAGTGTTGGGTTGACATCAGCGAACAATGCATGGTAGCTCCTGGCGGTTGCTTGAGGAGCTTCGGTCTGCAGCCTCTGCCGGTGCCTCAGCAGCCTTTCCGTCGTACTTGGGACGTTCACGGAAGATCTTCTCGATTCAGCTCTGACGTTGGAATCTATGATCTGGAGGTCGGCGTTCTTGCTAAGGCTTTGCGTGATCTTCTGGGATTTCTTCTGCTCGTTGGAGTAGTATTCGGCACTGGACTCGTAGAGCGCAGGCGCGGAGGCGCAGTCCACCTTGAACCACCAGTCACAGATGAGGTGCGACTGGCTGAAGATGGTGCCGTTCGGGCAGAGGAAGGATATCTTGCGGGACGTGTCGCAGATGTGGAAAACCTGGAAACAAGATACGTAAATGTTACGCAAATATTCTGTAAATGTACTTAAATGCAACAGACCTGGCTTCGGGAGTTGTATGTGTAGGTATAGGAGGGCTTCGGTCTTTCCCTTCGGATTTGGCGTTTTAGTTTAAGCGATTTGAGACGATTAACCTCGAATGATTCAGTTGCATGATATGGAGGTCAGTGCCCCGAGAGGAGACCTGTACAGAGTGACGTGATAAGTGTGGTGTGCTACCCTATATATGGCAATAATAAGAATGATGAAAACGATGGTAGTAGTGCGTCGCTGTCAGCTGCGCCTAATAGTAAATAAGTAAACACTTTATTAAAAACTGACATTGGCCCAAGCCTTTTGGCCGCCATCGTGGAAAATAGAATAAACACTTTATTGTAAAAAAAAAACGGGATAAAAACAGAAATTTCAACAATAAAATTCGAGTACAAAGCGTAATACGCAATAGTAGCGTAAGCAGAGCTTTGGCGGGCGCGTACACAAGTGATGTTTATTTCACTATGATTGAGTCACACGGCAGTTCCATGTTAAAAATAAAGGTGATGTTCACCTGGCAATCAGTCTCCAGGTCAGCGTAGTATCCAGTGGGCACATTCTTGCAGTTGAATCCGGTGTTGGGGATGGTCGGGAACGCCGGGAAGTCCACGCCCGCTTTGCCGATCACGCCTGGAAATGGAAAGGGCAGTGTTTACAACCGGTCAGTACTAAGTAGTAGTACTTACTTTGGTGTATTTTTTTATACGACAAGAAAGGCAAACGAGCAAGTGGTCACCTGATGGTAAGTGATCACTGCCCATAGACACCCGCAACCCCGGGGGGTTTGCAAATGCGTTGCCCATCTAGAGAGCTGAGATGAAATGCCTCTTGTGTACATATAACTACACCGGCTGTCTTACTCTCCACACCGGAACACAGCAGTGCAAGTACTGCTGCTTAGCGGCAGGATTAGCGGGTAAGATGGTGGTAGCGATCCGGACGGACCTCGCACAAGGTCCTACTACCCGGAAAACACCTGTGGTATAGGCACCTGACACGGCTCAAATAATAACAAAACAGCGGTACGAATGTGTCACTCTAGCAAGGTAGATGGCGCTGAATGTAAATAAGAACGATTCAAAGTATGGGCTTTGTTAATCCGTTTAATTTCCATGATCCTTGAAGTAGACCTTCTGACCTTGATGCTCCACAACGTCTAGGTCGGGCGGGGTATCGGCGGGGATGAGCCGCTTCACGAGGGTCCGCCCCTCGCGGTGTTCGAAGCCCGCCGCGCCCATGGCCTGCGCGAGCGCAGTCAGCGTCTCCGCACTCGGCGCGGCTGACGGGAGCGGCGCGCGCAGGGTGTCCTGACAAAATGTCCAAATAAAATAAATATCATGGGACAAGGACCTAGTCCCAAACTGGGCAAAGCCTGTACTATGAGTACTAGACAACGGATAAACATACTTATGTGTATAGATAAATACATACTTAGATACATATTAAACATCTAATACCCGAGAACAAACATTATTCATCATACAAACATCTGCCCCGACCGGGGATCGAAACCGGGACCTCAAGCTTCATAGTCAGGGACTCTAACCACTAGGCTATCCGGGCGTCAAATGTTACGCTACGTAAAATTTTAAATTAGATGTCATGGATTTACATGTTAAAATTCTCATTATCACCAGCCTTTTTTTTATGTCCCACTGCTGGGCACAGGCCTCCTCTCAGAATTAGAGGGTTTGGGCTAGTTCCCACGCGGGCCTAGTGCGGTTTGGGACCTTCACACACACAATTGAAATAATTCGCTGTAGAGTGCAGGTATAAGTTTTTTTTTATATAAGAGGGGGCAAACGAGCTGGTGGGTCACCTGATGTAAAGCAATCACCGCCACCTGCAACACGAGGGGAATCTAGGGTGCGTTGCCAGCCCTTTAAGGAATAGGTAGGCTCGTTTTTTAAAGATTCCTAACTTGGATCTTATTATAAAACTCGGTTTCGCCTCGTTTTATAAAACCATACCCGTATTGATTTAAACTTTCGCGATTTTCACACATTATCATGATACTCGGGACTGCGATAGTGCGGGTAGTTCGAGGAGCCCGTGCAGCTAGGAGATGTTGATAACCGCCTCTTCAGTCCCTTCGAGACCGTGGACGCAACGTCGCGTCCGAAACGTCGAGGTATTTAAATTCAAATTTAAATATGTATTTTTTACGCGATTAAGTCCCGAGTATCACGATAATACCACACTCGTATGTTAAGGACCCTCATTTTGTAACAGTTGCATAACTATTATAACAACCAAACAATTGCTGTACCTTCCGACGCTGGCTCCGTCGCGCCCCATCACAGCTGGCAGCTGGAAAACAGAAATAAACACATAAATAGCTGAATCATACTAATTTGAATGGATTTCCTTTCCCCTATTTCACCAACTTTACAATTGTTAGATTACATTGACAATTCGAACTACATTTCTTTGCCGATACGAAGCGCGCTATAACAAAAGTTCTTCAAGTCAGCAATTGACAATGAATTGTCATTGAAAACTGACAATTGTAAAGTTGGTGAAATAGGGCCTGGTCTGAAATGGTTTTGATTCATATTTGAAAGCTACAAAACTGGGATGAATTGGATATTTCTAAACTTGAATACACAGGAAGACCAGAAAAATTAATTCTCGAACTGGGGTTCGAACCCAGGACCTCTACCATAGTGTCGTCGAGCTACCAACTATGCCATCCGAGCAAACATTGGTAGCAGCAAAAAACACGGTATACGCACGTATTGGTAGTACGGTATGGTGGAGGTCCTGGGTTCGAACCCCAGTTCGAGAATTTAGTTTTTCTGGTCTTTCTGTATATTGACGTTTCAGTTTGAAATTTAAGAAATAATTTCGAACGGAATGACCAAAAAATTCAAAATACATAAAGTTGGTTTTTATGTGCGGACTTAGGTACATTTGTAATTTATCATAAGCTTTTCGGTGAAGGAAAACATTGCGAGGAAACCTGCACACACCTGCGAAGCAATTCAATGATGTGTGTGAAATTCCCAATCCGCACTGGTCCCGCGTGGGAACTATAGCCCAAGCCCTCTCATTCTGAGAGGAGGCCTGTGCCCAGTAGTGGCACGTAAATAAAGACTGGTGAATTATGACAACAAAAAGTTACTTATTTCACCAACTAACTATAAAAGGCATCATTCCAATTGCTTTTAACTACAGCTCTTTCAACTCATAACATAAACCGGAATAACTTAACAATGTATGCTTAGTCATTGTTATCGCATTGACATGACTTGCACACGTACCGCCTACAATACTTAGAACCTAGACTATCGTACGGCTAGACATATACCGTAGACAATGGCTTAATAAATAACGTCATCTGTTGACAATCACAAACACTAGAACAAAGGACGTACGGACAGACGGGGAAAGTGTCACGATTCACTGTACGCAGGATGAGTCAAACAGGTACATTTTACACTTTCAAATCACGACTGACTCACATGGTTTGTTTTAGTTCTCATGAGAATATAACGTCCTTCCGGGACAGCTAGTCTCTTATATTTAATCCTTTTTTAGGGTTCCCTACCTCAAAAGGAAAAAACGGAACCCTTATAGGATCACTTTGTTGTCCGTCTGTCTGTTTGTCAAGACCCTTTTTCTCTGGAACGCGTAGAGGTAGCATGCTGAAATTAATATCAAATATTCAAGGCTGCGGTCCCTTGAAGCTGTGAAAAAATCAAACTTCTAAGTCAACGCAATCAAAAGATAGTCGTTAAAAAGGTTGTTTCCATACAAATTGCCGTACCCTGAAAACCTAAAGGGTACTTCCAGCTGTCCTAGAAACTTGAAATTTGATATGAAGGTAGCTCTTATAGCACAACCACTCACAAAAGTCTCAAAATCTTAATTTTTTCATGTCTGTAGATTTAACAGGCTAATATAAGTTGACCCCGCACTTCGTACATTTTGCTTAGGAGCAGGGCTCTGCTAACACTGGACTTCTTAATCTCTTCTTAATCTTTCTACGGAACCCTCGTGCGCGAGTCCGACTTGCACTTGGCCGGTTTTTTGAGTCTGGCTACTGAAAGTTGACCTAGCAGAATCCGAGACGACTAGTCTCTTATTTAAATTTCATCCCTTTTTGGAGTCTGGCTACTGAAAGTTGACCTAGCAGAATCTGAGACGATACTGAAATTTGACCTAGCAAAAAGGAGGCAATTTTGAAAATCTTGAGTTGGCAACACTTTGTATACAAAGGATTTGATACTTTTACATTTTACATTCACTTATTGTAGATAAACAGTCAAAGGTGACTCAAGTCAAGAGTGTCAGGACTTAAAATAAACTGGTTATGAATGAAATGCTTAATATTCTTTATTATTTGTTTTAGTATGGGAGTACAGGCTTTGCCTAGTTTGGGACTAGATCAATTGGTGTCAATTGTCCCATGATATTTATTAAGTGTAAATTTAATCCCTAAGCAATTAATTCGATTCTTTTTAAGTCTCTTTAATTGTAATTCCTATGAAATGACAGGAAGTGTGTCAGGACACTTTCGTCGCGTGCGCACTAATCCGGACTAATCCGGAGTACTTAATGATCGTCTTTTGTCATGAAGCGCGGAGTCACGGCATGCGACATTTTATTCCGGTTACCGTGACTTTGACATTAGATTGGCGCAAAGTTCGTTAATGTTTTGAAAGTATCTTCGATCGATAATTACAGGTGAAAATGATTAACACTATTTAAACTTACGCTAAACGGTGCCGTGTTTCTTGAACAACCAATTAACACACTTTTGTGTGGGAACGCTATTTCTCTCATAATTTTTAACCCCCGACGAAAAAGAGGGGTGTTATAAGTTTGACATGTGTATCTGTGTATCTGTCTGTGGCATCAAAAGTCATAATCATCATCGCCGAAACCGTAAATTTTTCGGAATTTTTTAAATACCTAGTCAACAATACTGAACAATTAATAGTTTCAGAGAAGAAAGAGTTATGAATAACGGTGATTATGAATAGGGAACATTAAATTAATAATAACATTATTTATTAGTATAAGAGTCGATATGGACCCCTTTTGAATCACTCGTTTCATTAAAAGTGTGACAACGGTTGCTTCGTTCAACTATACCGATACCCTTCGATTCGACATCGACTAAGGCCGGAATGCTCGTCTAATTCTCACCAAACTACGCCTTTCGACCCAACAATGGAACCACACAAAGCACTTGTCACTATATTTAACTTCAATGACACTGACAGGGGTCGCGACCAGCTTTGAAAGCTATGACAAACGCGACACAAAGCTTTAGAAATCTCTTGTAGCGTTCATTATTTCGCGCGATTAAAATCTTTGTTACGCATTGATTGTTGTAGATGAGTTGTGAACATGATTTGATGATAGCTTTTTAGAAAGCTCGGCGGTGTGGGCGGTTCTGATGTACTTGAGCTAGCAGGTACTAGGCACATAACTGTATCAGGATAGAAGGAAAGAGTTAAACGAGCTGAGATTTGATTACTTACATGGAAAAAAATTCAACGTATCATTCTATGCTAGCCGCGGTGTAGGGGTTATGGCACGCGACATGGACTGTCGAGGATTCGGATTTGTTTCTCGTGGTTTTTCGAGCAAGCGGCCCACCACCTAATGGTTAGTGATCACCGCCACCCATGAGAACCAGCAACCCCAAAAGAGTCACTAGTCCGTTGCCGGCCTATAAGGAGGAAAAGGGATAGAGGAAAGGGGGCCTCCGGCACTCTCACTGGCCGAACGAAACGCAACAGGGGTGTTGTTGCTTCACGCCGATTGTCTGCGAGAGGGTGGTACGTCCCCGGACGAGCCGGCCCACTCGTAAGTAAGTAGCGACAGTATGGCTCTCCCACTACATAAATATTTTCTGTGTATTCATGTTTCAGTGAGTATTATAAAGTATAATAGTTAAGTAAACAGCAATAACTAAATTCTGTCCTCGGCCCGTTCCCACTAAGAGTGATGGTATGCTACAAATTAATGATAAACAAACTTTGCTAGGCAACAAATAATATTGTACTCTTCTCTTGACTAGTAGATTTCTACCCTGTTTCTAAATGATGTGTGAGTCGCGGCGGCCGCGCTTTGCGCTCGTAATATTAGTTTTATATTAACGCTTATTTATAAGTACCCGTAATTTCTCATATAAGTGAATTGTAAAATTCTTTTGAGAATAAATGATCTTTAAACCTACAAACAATGCTATGCTCCAGGCGGTAACGCTGCGTTTAGGCACGCAGCGCAGTGGGACAGCTAGCGCAATCGGTCTTAAGAACGCTGTATCTGACCAAGACAGCGGAGAGCCGTGCCTCGAGCACAAGGATTTATTTTACCAATAATCGAGCAGTAAGTAACGTTATCGTATCGCTATCGAGAAAATACTAAATTTCACCATACAAAAATCAGCCCCGTCCGGGGATCGAACCTGGGTCCACTAGCTTCACAGTCGGGTTCTCTGACCACGAGCCTAGGCTAGACAGACCTTAAAATAAATAAATAAATAGTAAATAGGGGATCCTTCCATTCGCCGAACTGATTCATTTCCCAAATGTTTTATTTCGTAAAAATGCTTTTTTTCCGAAACTGTTAATATTTCAGGATTTATTTCAGGGTCATCTCGTAGAGCCCTATAGGTTAATAGGTTTGGTTTATAAAGATCCTGAAATATATGCGTTTTTGAAAAAAAAAGCATTTTGAACAAATAAATTTCGAACGAAATTTGGGAAATGAATCAGTTTGGCAAACGTTTTTTTAAGAAACACTTCGGAATTAGCTTTTTCGCATTTATGTAGTGTGCCTACCCCTAAGTTTGACGGTGCAGGGAAATAAAAAAACTACTCTGTGGCATACTATTACTATATTAAACTAAACAATAAGGTATCATGTCTTAGAATCATTTTACAACTAACAATATTGATCTACGTCTTAACCAATTACTCGTATCTATAAATACACAACAATATAGGTCTATAGACTATTATGTATTCTGTGGTCTAGTGAGAAAAGACCCAGGGGGTCGATTTTTGAATCTCACTTGGTGACTAAATTCTCACCCATGACACTGATAAGACCATTTGCCAAAAGCCTTATTTTTGAATATCATACCCGTCTACTAACATGCAGCTAATTTAGTTTCTGTCATAGAAAAGCATGTCAACATAGTAGATTGAGGTCAGCTGTCACTTGCAGTGGTCAAGAAGTTAGTCAGTGATCTTGTTTACGAGTGGGTGGGGCATTCGTATTTGATATCATGGGCATGAAAATTTTAGTCACCGGCGAGGTTAAAAAATACGAAGTTTTTAGCAATCAGTGAATTTAGTCACCGGCTGAGATTCAAAAATCGACCTCCTGGTCATAAATATTTTGACATGTAAAAACATTTCTCAATCAACTATACATGTATACCTGTAAATGAGGGCTATCGCAAATAGGGTTGCCACATTATGTCAGGTTTTCGACTGGTTTGCCAGGCATTTTGGCACTTGATCATAGATCAGGCGTCCGGTCGACATTCATTCATTTATTCGACGCAATTCACATGTCACGGTACAATACAAACATACATATGAAACCCGGAAGGGCGCAGCATTTTTGAGAAAGAGAGATGCAATACATTAAAAATTAAAATTACAATTAAACCACAATAGAAAGGAATTCAGTATCATAAATAATAACTAACACATCAAAAACGTTATTCTAAGTCAGGCATTTTGAACTCCCGCAAGTCCAAAATTGCGTCATCAGAGAAATATCATTACCTACCTAGAAGTAGTGAATGTGTTTTTTTGGAGTACATGATTCATTTTCATATGTATTTAAAAATAAACCATAGGCATAATTGGCTGATTTTGTAATTGCAGAAACGTATGTTTTTTTTCTTAGTACCATACATTCATTGCCTCTGGGTTACCAATTATGCATGTGAGACAGTTTCTTAAATTTATTAAAAAAAAACTTCACAGGGATGCTCACTTACATACTTACCCTGTTATTCATAAACCTATATTGACTAAAATGCCGTTAAAGTTCGTTTGTCCTTTTTTGTCACATTGGCATTTCCGTTTGTAAGAAGAAGACAAAACCTATTTTAGCTAATGGAGGCTTGAGTGACGTTTATGAATAAGGGCATAAGACCTGCTCAACCCTTGGCTGAATTATCACGTCCAATAAGGTTGTTCTCCCAGTAATGTTTATGTTAAAACTAGATCACAGCAATGCGCAAGCGACAAAATCGCGCAGATTTCGCAACGGACCGCCAGCAGACGTCGGCGCATCCATAATTATTGTGATCCATGGATCATTGGTCCATACCGTAATGGACGCGTTTCGACACTTTACCCGACTTGGCCAACTTTCCCGTTAGTATTATTTTATGTTCGGTAATTAGAGTTTGTGTATACAAACTATTTTGTTACTAGGTATAAATGAAGGACGATAACACGAAAGAGGACTACCAATGTCCCGTTTTTTATTATGATAAAATTATTTCATCAATAACATCAACATAAAAACAAACACAAACATATTAAAACTTAAACTATAGGTAAAAAACTTGGTAAAGGCGTTTTGGTGTCGTAACCTTTGGGCCATGGGGGCCAAGTGCGCGTCGCCTATATAAAGATTTGGCGACGCGCCTAATAGAGGCCTCAGGTGACCAGAGGGCTGGCCATTATTTCGCACAAAGTATCAGCATCGCTATACAGCGGGGAAATACGGCCAGCCTTCTGGGCACCTTGCCCATTGAAGGCGTTTCAGGCCAAGTTTTTTACCTTTATTATGATTAATTACTAGCAGGATTATGTTTAACCGGAGGCTGTGATGGACGTGGTGTGATCATAATTTAATATACCTACCTACTGCTATAATCTAAATTTTAACATAAAATAAATATCATGGGACAATTGACACCAATTGACCTAGTCTCAAACTAGGCAAAGCCTGTACTATGGGTACTAGACAACGGATAAACATACTTATATAGATAATACATACTAATATAATAAGGGAGACGAGCTGTCGGTAAGCCTCCAACAAGATGGAGCGACGACCTGGTAAAGATCGCGGGACCGCGGTGGATGCGGAAAGCACAAGACCGGTCTGAGCGGAGAGCCGCGGGGGAGGCCGCCGGCCAGCAGTGGACGCCTTTCGGCTGACATGATGATGACGCTGAGGTAAGTAGCCGACTGATCGGTCAGCTATAGAAAGGAAATTTCTGGAAAACCCCATAGTTTTGACGGGATAGCGATCTCTCCATACCGGTACATAACAATGCAGTGCTAAACTGTACAATTCCTTATTTTTTATAGCTTCCCTACTTGCTATTGTAACATCACAACCGCAGACCGCGTATGGCAGCGCCCGATATAATTTTACCACGTTACGAAACGGTATTGGCTTGGCTAGCATAACACGCGGTGACACAGCTTCGTCAATGTGGTGGGTAACTGTGTTTTTCCTGGCACTCTTCATGAGGTACTAAATCCTGCATTCTTATTGTCTAACTCGCTCGCAATCAGCATCGTGTTCATTTTGTATGTGTTGACAGTTGGTATCGGAAACAGCTAACTGTCAAAGTCGTACAAAAACTGACACTTTCAATCCGATGACGAGGGTCAAAATAGTTACGCAATCACGTTGCTGGTAAGAATTATTAGGGACTAGCTTATGCCCCGCGGCTTTGCCCCCGTGAAATATTTCAAAATGAGCTAGCTCCCTAACTCGTGGTAATTCCGAAAAATCCCTTCTTAGTGCACCTTTAGGATACTCAAGGTACATGTTTGCCAAATTTCAAGTGTCTCGGTCCAGTGGTTTAGGCTGTGCGTTGTCTGTCAGTCAGTCAGTCAGTCAGTCAGTCAGTCACGGTACTGTTTTATAGGTATAGGTAGATGATGATTATAGTTGGTCAAACCAGCAATTTTTATCGAAATGGCAAAGCGATCGCTCAGTATGAAGTTTGCATTGAATTAGCTATTCAACAATGGCGTTAAAATTTTCAGTGATCAAACTGTGTCATAATTAGTTTTTGTTAAATTAAAATAACACCTGTGCCTGGTATACCATTAGATGATAGTTATACTTACCGCTATAAAATTAAAGTCAGATTAGGTATCTTACTCAAAGTTACCATTAATCTCGAAAGAGATCCGAAACGTCATCACCATACCTACATACATATTATACCTAGTGTAGTGGTAGTGTGATGGTTTGAGTCTAAGAGGCGTATATGGTGTTGATTCTATGGCAGTGGAGGCAGAGGTGCTGCATGAAATAATATTTTTTTCGCATTAATACAATAACAAATAATTTTGTTTTTAATTCATTCATACATACATATAAGTATACCTATGTATGAACAATCAGTTAATTTAGATAACCTAACCACCGACCGATTCTTTGTAATTTTACAAGAAACGAGTAAACAAATAACTCATTGCAAAAACTTCAGAACGTATCACCTGAATAATTACTCATAATTCTGACCCACACTCTTCTTGCTCAACCATACCCAATTACTTCGCATCACCAAAAGTTTCACGAACTGTCAAAATCTTGACAAGTTGACAAATTTGACAGCTCATCTCATTATCCGACGCGTGCCGAGAGCTCACACTGACACTGCGTCTGCCTCTATACTTTATTCCAGATAAAATTAGGCGAAAACACAACCATACCAGTGCCATGTTTCTTTAAACATTTTTTTTTTTTTTATACTCTTAAGTCCAAAAATACAAAGCTTTGTACCCTTAGTGTAATCAAAAAGCACAAAATACGTCTCGATCGCGTTTGCGTTAAAGTGTCAAATAGTATGAGAGTTATATTTTTTATAAACTCACTGAAACATGAATACACAGAAAAAAAAACCAGAAAAATGCCAACCCCGGGAATCGAACCCGGATCCTCGACACTCCGGGTCGTGTCCTTTTCCCCTACACCACGATTGGACAATCCAATTGGTTGATTGATTGGATTGGTTAGTGGAATTGATATTCACGGGAAAACCGTAAAAATAAAAATTGGGAGAAAAAATACAAAAAGATACTCCTACTGAGATCATGAGTATGAGAATTGTTAAACGCGAACGCGATCGAGACGTATTTCTTGGCCTGGTCGGCGATTACACTAGGCGCTCTGAATATCCTAATTTAAACGCGAAAGTTTGTGATGGATGTTTAGTTGAGTGTTTGTTACTTTTGTACGCACAAAATATTGGATCAATTTTGATGAAACTTCATAGTAATTGCTATTTTTTTTATACGACGAGGAAGGCAAACGAGCAAGTGGGTCACCAGTGCCCTAAGCACGACTTGTCGAATCCTGCGTTACGTTACGGTTATCGTATCGAGATCGAGAAATCTCATACTAAATTTTAGCTCCAAATACGCTCACGGGCGGGCGCTGTTCCAAACGTCATACAAACTCGTTATAGTTTACTATTCGATTTTACGTGACGCAGGATTCGACAAGTGCTTAGGGCACTGATGGTAAGTGATCACCACTGCCCATAGACACCCACAACCCCGGAGGGTTTGCAGATGCGTTGCCAACCTAGAGATTTAAGATGAAATGCCTCTTGTGCCCCTATTTAATAGCAGAATAACACATAGCGCTACCTGTTGTCCCGGAAAAACTACATCAAATTCTATGCCAACAAAGTGCCGGGATAACAGCCAGTCTACGTTCACCTAATCGTTATTCTTCATTCCTGTAACCTTAAACGTAATTGGAAAAGGCCCGTTATTAAAATACCACTGGTAGTCTAATGTTATCTGGGACGAAGTATACAATACTTGTGCAAATTGGATCTGACTGTACCTCACCGTTTGACAGTATTCCTTGACTACCGGATGATTTATGGCTTTGCAAAATGTCAAATGACACTAGATTTGACATAAAGAAATGTCACTACGATTATGTAATATCGATGACTTAACATACTGAGTTGTGTAAATTGATAACAATGATATTAATCATAATCATATAATAGGTTATATATGTCGGTTGAAGCACCGTGTCTTGGTGATGAACTCTATTGGAGAGGTGATAGGTGATGATACGTCTTTATTTCATTTTCTTTTTCCGCAATTCACAAAAAGCAGAGCGTGGGTTCAAACCCCGGCTCGCACCTCTGAGTTTTTCGGAATTTATGTGCGGAATTACATTTAAATTGTAATTTATCATGAGCTTTTCGGTGAAGGAAAACATCGGGAGGAAACCTGCACACTCCTGCGAAGCAATTCAATGATGTGTATGAAGTTCCCAATTCGCACTGGGCCCGCGTGGGAACTATAGCCCAAGCCCTCTCATTCTGAGAGGAGGCCTGTGCCCAGCAGTGGGACGTAACAAAGCACCAGCCTGATGATGATGACAAAAACTTAGTTAAAGTCTAACTAATAGATACCTATTGAATAATTTACTTCAGTCCAATGACGGAGCCGACAAAATGTGTTACGAGGAAAATGGCGATGTGTTCCTTAACTTAATATTCTTTTGCACAAATGTTACAAGCTGGCTACTTTATGGCTAAAGTTGGCAAGCAATGCGAGGCAAAATGGCGTCTAGACAAATATTTTTTTGCACAAATGTTACAAGCCGGCTACTTTATGGCTAAAGTTGGCAAGCAATGCGAGGCAAAATGGCGTCTAGACAAATATTTTTTTGCACAAATGTTACAAGCCGGCTATTTTATGGCTGAAGTTGCCAAGCAAAGGCTAAATGGCGTCTAGACAGTCCTATTACTTGGAACGCATACACAAGTATCCAATTAAATCCGCTCGATCAATCGAACACGGTACCCATCAGTAAAACCAATGGGAGGCTGTCACGCAATGGAAACAAAAGCCGATTGACCATAATGGCCATACCATAATGATCTGATCTATATAGTTTATACTATAAACCAAGAACCATAAAACAAGAGGACTGCCAGTGTCTATACGATGTCGCGTTCCTTAGAAATAATAAGCCTGCTGTAGCTAGTTTTACTACGAAGGGGTCTCTATACCTTTCATTTGGTATGACATTTAGATCTCTGGCTAACACAATAGCGCCATCTAAATTAGTTTTTTCTTTCAGTTCATAGATTCTCTATTGTGTTAGCCAGAGGTCTAAGTGTCATACAAAATTAATGGTACAGAGACCTCTATAGTGAAACTAGCTACAGCAGGCTCATTATTTTACAGGAACGCGACATTGTGTAGCCACTGGCAGTCCTCTTGGTTTTATGGTCCTTGCTATAAACAATAGAAAGAGATAACAATGTGTTATAATTACGAACACGACGCAACTCTCGCTTGATTGGAGATAAGTAGATAAGGCGGCACGGGCTATTAATATTGAATATAGAACAGAGTGTATTTGTCTAAGCTTAAAATAAGTATATGTACGAATTATTATCAACTTCATAGTTAGAATTAACGGGATAATGACCGCGATTACCCTAGAAGTTTTTAAGAGCTCCCGATATTGAATTAACGGGATAATGACCGCGATTACCTTAGAAGTTTTTAAGAGCTCCCGATATTGAATTAACGGGATAATGACCGCGATTACCTTAGAAGTTTTTAAGAGCTCCCGATATTGAATTAACGGGATAATGACCGCGATTACCTTAGAAGTTTTTAAGAGCTCCCGATATTGAATTAACGGGATAATGACCGCGATTACCTTACAAGTTTTTAAGAGCTCCCGATATTGAATTAACGGGATAATGACCGCGATTACCTTAGAAGTTTTTAAGAGCTCCCGATATTGAATTAACGGGATAATGACCGCGATTACCTTAGAAGTTTTTAAGAATTCCCGATATTGAATTAACGGGATAATGACCGCGATTACCTTAGAAGTTTTTAAGAGCTCCCGATATTGAATTAACGGGATAATGACCGCGATTACCTTAGAAGTTTTTAAGAATTCCCGATATTGAATTAACGGGATAATGACCGCGATTACCTTAGAAGTTTTTAAGAATTCCCGATATTGAATTAACGGGATAATGACCGCGATTACCTTAGAAGTTTTTAAGAGCTCTCGATATTTCGACGCAGTTACATGCATCATGATCACGGGTAGACTGAGTTAATAATATGTCTAACGTGCTTACTTATTTAACCACGAATCATTTAAAACCTTACCTACCTTACCTCCATAGTTAGTCTTAAAATTCAAACTCAATTTCTTTTCTTATCGATTAGGTACTCCGTTACTTAGGTATGCCACTGACAAGAGGACCTGACCTAACTCTTTCCGCGATTTCATCCGCCAGGTATAAATATAGATAACTTATTATCTTTTTCAAGTAATGGCTGCTTGATGCAAAAAAACCGACCAGTATATAGTACCAGAGATTAGCGCGTTCAAATGAAACAAACTTAAGTTATTTACTTAATACTGTATAGGATAATGATCTGTTTTAATGTTGTATTGTATGTTGTCAAGTGACTCACTCATTGCCAGTAAGGTGTATATCAGCACAGCCCACGCCATGTTACAGCTTGTCCACTTCCGCCTCATAGTAACCTGAAACAATTATATTATATTTAATTAGTACTCCAAATTTACTTCAAATTTAAGTTAAGATTATAAAATATCTGAGTAACTTAGCATGTATTTCACTTGCACCAATTATTCGCCCTTGCCACGTTACGAATGCTGCGTAACGTAAAATCGAATAGTAAACGTTGTCGAGTTTGTATGACGTTTGACACAGCGCCCGCCTGTGAGCGTATTTGGAACTAAAATTTAGTACGAGGTTTCTCGATCTCGATACGACAACCGTAACGTTACGCAGCTTTCGTAAAGTCGTGTTCGACCCTTAGTGCATCTCCATACAGGGTCAATTAAAATTGACTTAAGTACTTATTTCAAAAACGGGTCAACCGATTGTAACGAAACTTAGCTAAGAACCATGTGAATTAAACAAGCTTTTGATTGAAGAAAACCGCATCGAAATCGGTTCACCCGTGTGGGAGCTACGATGCTACAGACAGATACACAGATACTCAGGTCAAACTTATAACACCCCTCTTTTTCGTCGGTGGTTAAAAAATGTCTTAAAATAACCGGTAATTTCCATGCAATTTTGTGTCGGATTGAATTCCCAGAATAGCAGAAATCATAATTTAAAGTCTTGAAGACATTTCGTCGCCGAAACTGTCGAGATTTAATGTACCTAATTACTTAAGCGTTACCAAACACATCGGAAATGTAAAATATAAATCGCCAATTGAATGTTACCATACTTGTCAAGTCAGTGTCAACCTTAGTATCTTGTAGCCCTACAGCCAGACATATACCGTCATACATGATACACAGATACACAGACACACAGGTCAAACTTTGTTCCCTCTTTTTCGTCGGGGGTTAATAAAGTGAGGACTTAAGAGGTAGGATGATTATCATACATATTTAAGTAAACCAAAGTTCAAGTCTCTTATTAAAGCAGCTTGTACATATTATGTCAACTATCTTATTATGTAAATTAAAGTTAAAATTATTTTAATATAGATATACTAAAGAGCTGTAACGAAGGGTACTAACAATTCTTATGGGATTCCTAATGTTCTGAAGTAAAGGTATTTTAATATTAATAAATAAAATAATAAATATCATGGGACAAATTGACACCAATTGACCTAGTCCCAAACTAGGCAAAGCCTGTACTATGGGTACTAGACAACGGATAAACATACTTATATAGATAAATACATACTTATATACATATCAAACATCCAACATCCGAGAACAAACATTTGTATTCATCATATAAACATCTGCCCCGACCGGGATTCGAACCCGGGACCTCAAGCTTCATAGTCAGGGTCGCTAACCATTAGGCCATCCCGTCATCAATTTTATTTATAATTAAAAACACTAAGTTCATGTCTGGATCCGGCTGGCTCCGGTCGGCACGAACCGCCGCCATATCCGATCTGCGCATGCGCACGTCCTGATATACAGGCGGCTGATAACCTAACCAACTTAGAAAATTTGAAAAACTCATTGTCATTTCAAAGTTCAATATTTCAAAAACGGGTGAACTGATAATGAAATTTAGCTAAGAACGATCTCGATTACACTAGCTTTCCATAAAAAAAAACACATCGAATTCGGTATATCCGTTTGGGAGCTATGGTGCCACAGACAGATACACAGATACACAGAGATACACAGATACACAGGTCAAACTTACAACACCCCTCTTTTTCGTAGGGGGTTAGTAAAACAGAGTTTAATGCGCACTCAAAAGTGAAATTAAGCGATTAAGGAAAAGGTTCCAATGATGGACACGTTAACTCCAATAATTGACACCCTGCTTGTCATCTTTATTGCTACGTATTAAGACTGAAATTGCCAACTATTGGGGCAGTGGCAGTGTTGGGCTCAGGGACATTTACCTTATATTTTCAATTTCGACACGACACCACCGCAAGGACGTCACAAAACCTAACCTAGTGGTTTGACTTATGGCCTCTCAAAAAGGGTCGTGGGTTCAAACCCCGGCTCGTGTCTCTGAGTTTTTCATTTGTATTTTATCATGAGCTTTTCAGTGAAAGCAAACATCGTGAGGAAACCCGCATACTCCTGCAAAGCAATTCAATGATGTGTGTGAAGTTCTCAATCCGCACTGGGTCCGCGTGGGAAGCCCAAGCCCTCAGATTCAGAGAGGAGGCCTATGTGCCCAACAGTGGGGCATAAAAAAAGGGTGATGATGATGATGACCACCCACAAAAAGGCCATGATTTACACAATATTGTGTTGAAATGGCATTTTATTAAAAAAAATATGACTCAATAATTTGTGTTAATGTTATTTCTAATTTAATAAAATGTGCTAAAATGACACATGATTGCAAAACATAAAATATCCTTTGATTTTAAACCTAAAGATAACACTAATTTATGTAAAATTATTACCAGTTATACCATGTGCTTGGGTAAATATCGTAAATTTTTATTTTGTCATGTGACCTATGGAGTCAGTAATCATAAACTAGAAATGATGTCATAGAACAAATACTACAATACTTATTTACCTCGATAACAGGATGTTAGCAGAAAGAATGAAGCCCAGAGGGTCGAGCACGACTTTTCGAAACCTGCGTCACGTAAAATCGAATAGTAAACGTTGTCGAGTTTGTATGACGTTGGAAACAGCGCCCGCCCATGAGCGTATTTGGAACCTACTTTATTTACATAATAAAAGCAATTTACAATGACATTAAATCTAAGCTTAAACTAAATAAACTAAAACTTAAAACTAAATTAAATCTAAATAAGGCCCCCGTGGCATAGTGCCCAAAAGGCTGGCAGCGTTGCCTCGCTGAATAGCGATGCTGATTCTTTGAGAGAGAAAACTGCCCTTTGGTCACAAGTTGCATCAACTAAGCGCTTTTGTAACTCAGAAATAAGCTTGTAAGGTTTCTCGATCTCGATACGATAACCGTAACGTTACGCAGCAGTCGTAAAGTCGTGCTCGAGCCTCTGGTGCATTTACGGCTAGTTCTTTGTGTGACCTAAAATTGTTTGTCCTAATGTAATGTTTGGTCTAATGATCATTTGACCTATATTTTTCTGCAGCTGAAACTGAAAATATTTCTGGGCTATATATAGAATAGGTTAGGTTAGGTTAATTTTGTACCTTTGCTGAAAGGTGTCGTATTTTTTTATGGCTTTCACCCTTGCTTTTATGGCAAGAAGTATTTTGCCAATGTCAGCGTTTCGTATTAATTTGAACAATTTTTGTATGAGCTGACAATTAGTATCGGAAGCAGCTAGCTGTCAGTCGTACAAAAACTGTCATTTCCATTCGACAACGAGTGTCAATTAATAGTTACGCAAGTATCCTGTTGGAGTTGAAAATTTAGAAGATTCCACTAAAAAGCGCACCCTGTTTGCGCCCGCGCATGCCGTGCAACAGCTTCCCGCCGTCAACCAATTTATATTTACAAGTATTCATATCGAGAGCTTTCTCGGCCCCCATACCCATAGAAATTCGAAAATAGAAGTTCGTATCGTATCGTCCCGCTCACTCTCGTGTTAAATAATATTAGCTTGAGAGGGACGGCACGATACGAAGTTCGAATTTTGCACTTCGTAGTCGGGGGGCTGGCTAGTAACTGCCAGCTTTCCTGTTTGTTAACCGACTTCAAAAAAGGAAGAGGTTCTACGTTCCACTGAATGTATTTTTTTTTATGTATGTACATCGATTACTCCGTCAATTGTAAACCGATTTTCAAAATTCTTTTTTTATTCGAAAGGGTATACTCCTGAGATGGTCCCATTGTCACCAAGTCATGATCTGATGATGGGATCCCAGGGAAATCGAGGGCAACCCTCAAATTTTACAGGCACTTATCATGTGTTTCATATATTTTCTAAGGCTATTCAAGTATTTGCGTCCGGTAGTCATCATCTCATATTGATGAGCTGATGATGTAAGGTACAACTCCTTAACGGTTAGGAGTTGGAGGATAATTCTGAAAATGTTAAATCAACGTAAAATTGTGAAATAAAAATCTTTTAACAAAAAAGTAAAACTGCCTTCAAAAAAAAAAACCTTAGAAAAAAAAACGTAAAATAATCCTCTAAAATAATGATAAATAAACAAAACAAAATAAAATGCGTTTATTTCGGACAACAGAAACTAAAGCCTAAAGTGTTATGGCCTAGCACTAAGCAGCAGAAATATGAAGTCGGTGCTTAATTCAAATAATATTCCGTTCGCACCGCACCGACTTCATATTTCTGCTGCTTAGTGCTAGGCCATAAAACTTTAGGCTTTAGTTTCTGTTGTCCGAAATAAACGCATTTTATTTTGTTTTGTTTATTTATCATTATTTTAGAGGATTATTTTACGTTTTTTTTTCTAAGGTTTTTTTTTGAAGGCGGTTTTACTTTTTTTGATAAAAACGTTTTCTGTTAAAAAAACCATTTTGTATTAAACCAGTTGCCGTTGACTGTATTTTTTTGTTTACTGTCAGTACTTCAGAAGTACCTATTTGTATCGTCATCCAACAAATCCATATCAAATTTCAAGCTGAGGCCATTATTACCCGTCGAAGAGATTCCCACCCACCTGAATTTCACTACCAGATTATTGTATTGTCACCGGATTTATGTTTGCCGAATTTCGTATCAATCGGTCAAGGATAATTGTTTTAAAACTCAGTTGCAAGATTTGACCCGAAGTAAAGGTTCAGGGGTGGGTCAGGATTAAACTTCCCAGCCGCAGTAACATACCCATCTTTCACAGTTCAAAACGTAACCTATTGGAAGTTAACCAAAGAGAAAGCCAGTACCCTTAAACCTTACGACATCTAGCTAAAAATCGTGAACAATCCAACGACTGATACATATTTCATGGCACGACGTTGCCCCACAGTGCAAACAGACGGATGGACGTGATAATTATGGGTTAATCATAGTGTACGGTGACCCGCACAGTTTGGTAACAGTTAGCCTAATTATATTAGGCATTGACTTACCAACGCCATGGACTTCGGGTTAGCGCTTGAAAACGTCCGAACCAAAATACCACTAATTAGCAAAAAAGACCACTATCGAGCGTCATTCAGTCTTAGTTTGGTCGAACGACAGCGCTATGACGTATGGCTGTCATCGAAAAATGCCGTGGTGTACTGGGACCATTGATGTACTAAAAATAAACGGATATGCCACCCCTTCACCGCGCGCGGACAAGCAATATAGGTGATTCGATGACTTAGTCGCCAACGGCCGCCGCGCAGGTGACATCTCCTTGACTTGCCCAATTACAACAGTTTAACACATTTTTGAACTGTACAAACAACACGAAAAAGAAAAACAAAGCACAAGGAATCACATTCAATACGTAAATAAATAATATACTCATTAATTTATTGAATCAGGCGTTACTTTGCGGAGGTCCATATTTATGAACTAAAAAACCAATTACTTTGCTCACTCGTGACCACCACGCGCGTGAGCAAAGTAATTGGTTTTTTAGTTCATAAATATACTCATTATTTGTAAAGAAAACCACGCATTTAAAATTATAACATTATAGCCAAATAATGCAGCGCCAACAATTTATTTCCCCACCTGATTTCCTACCTCTAATATTATGGCCAAATAACATAGGGCCATTAATTTCCCGACCTGATAAATCCCGACTCGAGTAGAAATTCGGAAAGAAAAACTCCCGGTGAACTTTCATAGAATATTTGTTATTTATTTTTATTTTACCATAGCTTTGTTCCTTCCTGGAAAATTTAATAAATCTATTACAGAAACTGACTATTCCATCAATTTCTACTGATTTTCCAGTTTTTAGATCTACCGATATAGACTGTGCATTATCTGTCCAATGACTGAAATACCTTTTTTGTAATTTTTCCATTATTTTATATTTTTACCTTTGAAACAGTTTCGAAAGACTTGCCTTCCATTCCACTTGCCACTCTGTGAGCTTTTTGTCTTTTGTACCTAAAATATTATCACTAGTGGCTCTGAGAGCTGTAGACCTCGTGAGAATTTTTTTTTTCCAAAAAACTATAATTATTGAGCCTGCTTACAAAATTTTACACTGTAGAGGAGAACAGCTGGACAGACATACGAAAGCATTTTTGTCCCATTTGAAACGTTCACGCTTCGCTCGCTCGGTCAATAAAGAACGACCTGTTATTTTATGTTCTTAAATTAGCATTTCATTGTTATCATGCGACTACTTGTTATTTTGTGGACATGAATTAGCAGGTCGGTAGTCGTACATTATCCAGATGGTATATTTGTCTGTGGTATTATCCCTTGAAGTTTGACATGTCAGTGTAATGACAGCTAATGAGTGAAGGCCGCATTTTGTCAGCGCTAAAGAGGTGTGTGGCCAGACTTTCATATTTAAAAGTCGATGACTGGGACACATTTTTCGTGAATTTTGTACAAGACCCAAAGTCCATGGGTTAGTAAGTCTATGTTTTTAGGTAACAGTTTGGATTGATTTGATGAGTGACAGTGCCAATCACACTGCTAAGAGCAGGTGATAAGTTTCCTGTTAAAACTTTAATTTCTGATTTTAATAATAGCTTTTTTTGTTTTCTGTACTTATATTGTCATCCAACTTACGTATATATCTAAAATTTAAATTAAAATAAAAAATTCAAACTTAAATTATGTAATTAAGTAGAATTCAAAAAGCATTAATGGACAAAATTAATTATAAAAAACCAATTAAAATAAAACTAAAACTAAAAATATGAACTAAAACCTAATCTAGAAAATCTAAAAACGGCCCCTGTGGCACGGTACCAAGAATGCTGGCAGCATTTCCTCGCTGTATGGCAATGCCAACACGTTGTGCAAGGAAGCTGCCAGCCCTCTGTCCCCGGTGACGTCGACCAGTCGCTTTGTCAGTTGACTGATGAGGTCCTTCGCCCCAGGGCCCCACGGACCGAGGGTTTCGACGCCGAAGGCAACAAGTTGTATCCGGCGTCGAGACCCCTGTACTTCCGTTTTTTGCCATCCTCGGCCGCTTGAGCTGCTGCGCCGGCCCTGTGTATTGTACCGTGGAGATGAGACGGAGCTAGAGTGTCCACGCAGGTTGCGTCTCACACCAGCATCCGACCCATTTTCCACGGTATAAGAGACATCCCGTCTGGTCTCTTGCCATCGTCCCGTGAGATGCCGACTAGTTCGAGCATCGCTGGCACGTTTACGCTAGCAAGAGACCGGCGGATGATGTCGTTAAGGGCGGCGTCTCGCGAAAAGCGGCCGGCACTTTTTGCACATGAGAGTCCGTGGTGCCCCAACCGGTCGACGCCACTGCCACAGGGACATTTGTGCGGAGCACAAATCGGGACCCCTAGGCGCAGGCTGACTGCCAGGCGGAGCGTGGTGCAGTCGAGGAAGGTACCAGTACTCGGACAGGGGTAAGCGTTTAACCAGTGACCGGCCCCCTTGCATCCGACAGCAGTCAGGCGCGCGCGCTCCGCTCCAGAGCTGCCGTTAAGAAGTGTGGTAAATGTTAATTTAGAAATCACATCCTCCCAGCACATTTGTGATTTTGTATTCTCAGGTACTTTTACCCCCGGGCAAGCAGATAACCAAGCATTCACGGCGCAGTCCAAGCCCGTAATCTTGTAGTTTGACAGGGGATCCCCTAGGATTTTACCTTCAAGATTGTGCGAGCTATGGACGGACTATTAATTAGAATTACTAGAATTATTTTTTTATGTTAATCACGGGACTTAATCACGTTTATTTTTATGTCATTAAGTATGTGATTCAAAAATCTTTACTAGCCTTTAGATAGATAATTTTACATTCGGACAGCGGTCGAGAATAAACATCAAAGAAATCGAAAATGTAATTTCTAAACACTAACGAAACAATTTAAATCTTCCTCTTTTATAATAGGGTTGTTAAAAATACATTTTTACTTGTCAAGCTTCCTAAAATACTCGTAAAACACCGATGCCTCACTTATTACTAATTTAACAAAAACGAATAAAAGGAGGCAGTTTGATAACTGAAAATGATGACGTCATGGTTCTGTAATTCAGCACAAACTTCATAACGGATCTGATCAAATCGTTTTGACATTTTAAAAGAAGTTGCTGATTTGACCAATAAGCAACATCCCTAGTGTAACCTTTTTTATCTAAAATAATTTGTTAAATTACGTTTTAAATAGCTCTATCTCTATAACATTGTAACAACAGAACGTTTGTTGCCAATGCCGTTTATATGACTCTATAATTTCTTATAAATTCGTTTTTAAAAGCATTGATTTCCGATCTACTCGTAACTTCAAGCATCGTTACCCGCGCACCCGCCATTGCAGCCTTGAACCAATTATCGACAGGGTAAGGTGTGTGAGCTTAGCGACTATAGTCTAATACGAAATACGACGAAGTATAATAATGTCTACAATCAAAATATAATAATGCCATATTGAAAAAATAACAAATTGTAAAAATGACAACTTGAAAAAGTTACAAAGGATAAAAATGCCATCTCCAGAAAAAATACAAAATGATAAAATGACACCTTGAAAAAAAAAAACGCAAAGGATGAAAAAGGTGGAACAAAAAAAGAAAATGAAGAATGAGGTACCAATCAACCATGTGAGGAAATGAAATGGGTTTTTGGGTTCCGTAGCCGAGTGTACTAAGCTAACCATACTGGCTCGCACCTCTTAGGTTTTCGGAATTTATGTGCGAAAGCATGTTTTTGTATATAAAAAAAAAATCTTATCATGAGCTTTTCGGTGAAGGGAAACGTCGAAACACACTCCTACAAAAAATTCAATGATGTATGTGAAGTTACCAATCCGCACTGGGCCCGCGTGGGAACTATAGCCAAGCCTTCTCATTCTGTGAGGAGGCCATTTCACGTAACATTCAGTTTAATGAAGTTATTACATTAGATTCGATTATTCTATAAAAAATAGATCATATATTACGTACGTACGTACGCCGCATTTTAATTGATAGCTTTAAATAATTTTCAGTTTATTTCGTTACCTTTGTCGCAAACTCCTCGCTGGTTTTCATGATATAATGTTTTTTTATTCTTTTTCTGTTGTTTTTAATATTTTTGTCGTTGTCTTGTCAGTAGCTATAGTTTGGTGAGTGAAGTTCTGTTGGTTTGTGTTGTTCCTTTTGTTCTTTTATTTACTTATTAAACTCCATTTACTCGATATCATCTTTAATTCATTTAATATATACAGTCCACACTTTCGTCCGCTTCAACCTTACTTTAAATAATGTGAACGAAACTAGACGAAACTTTTTTTACAAGAATGTTGGTGTTGGTGCAACAGCAGACTTTCAACTAGGTAATTATAACAACTGCACATTATGCAAAACTTAACCTTACCTTGACTGTGTCCAAATTACTTGTACGTTTTCTTCACAATTCACGAATGAAGTCTTTTGTTTTTGAATTATAACTTGTTTTAGTTAAACTAAGTAGGTGTTACAAAGTTTGGCTTTGTTACAAAGTTAAGTTGAGCGGGTTAGCATCAACTCGCTCCTTGACCTAAATTGACATTCGTGTCAATAATAACGATTTTTTTTGTTAGAACTAACTTGACGGTGTGTGCTCGGACGTTTAGGAGACTTAATTGTAAGTAAGTAAACACTTTGTTATTTATAAAAACAGGATAAAAAAACACAATTTACAAAAAATCTAATTAGAGTACAAAGGCGGGCTTTAAGGGATCTCTACCAGCCAGTGTCATTAAAATCGGTTAAGTTTAAAGAAATTTTTGAGATAGATGAGGTAGGTATCTATTAGTATTTGTAATCATTGATACAAAAAATAGACAGATACGCCACCGCTTCACCGCATGCGAACAAGGAGTTATAGGTGAATCGGTGACTTAGTATCACTTCATGTTTGATTGACATTATGTCAGTCTAATGACAGCTAATGAGTGAGGGCCGCATTTTGTCAGTGCTGAACAGGTGCGTGGCCTATCTTTAATGTGAAACAAAAATGTTTGTATTAAAAATGTCGGGATTTTCTAAGTTACCGTTATTTGAAATAATGTTTTCCTTAATTTATTGAATCAGGCGTTACTTGCAAATGCATACTGTGGTACCACTATGGTACTTACTAAGTGGAAGTGGTGGCATGTTGAGCGGTTGTTGTTGTGCTTCGTAAATGGCCTCGTGGAGAGTGCCGAAACGCGCCAGCGTTTAGTATAGTGGTGGTGGTGATAGTTGGGTCTGTGTGGCATATGTTGATTCGTGTAGCAGTGGAGGCGGAGGTGTTGCATGGAAACATACATTTGCCGCACAGATATAACTATTTGTCATTAGTGGTCGCGGGTGAGCAAAGTAATTGTTTTTTAGTTCACAATGTTTTCCTTAATTTCTTAAACCAGACGTCTTCTTTTGCAATCCCAGCATAACTAAGAAATGGTTGTCTAACGCGACCCAGTGGCTTTAGAGATCTGTATCGACCAGTCGCTCGACCCGTCGCCCCACGGGTCGGCATTATCCTCTAATTGTAGGATCTCATGACAAATTGCTAGACAATTCTTTGTGATGGTCTGAAATGAACCATAACCTAAGGTCGGCAAAACTGATGTTAGGGATCTTAATAGCTTTGTTTCGCGAATTTTGCGCAATATAGTAAGAAAGTTAGAGGTCTAGTTAAGGTAACATTAGCTGAGCCATCTTTCAGATTTATACGTTCTAAATCAATACGTCTGTCGCGATAATGTAGGCGGGACCAGAATCAGTGTGATAAGGACAACTGCAGCTCCGACTGAAAATTCAAAGTAATAATGACGACCGAATAGCCCAGTGGTTAGAGACCCTGACTATGAAGCTTGAGGTCCCGGGCTCGATTCCCAGTCGGGGCAGATAGATATTTGTATGATGAATAACGAATGTTCCCGGGTCTTTGATGTTTAATATGTATATAAGTATGTATTTATGTATATAATTATGTTTATCCGTTGTCTAGTACACATATTACAGACTTTGCCTAGTTTGGGAGGTCAATTGGTGTCAATTGTTCCATGATTTTTTTTTATTTCACATAAAAAACTCAAAAATCGAGGTTAGGTACGCTCTAGACTGTTTCTTCCTCCAAAACTTGATCAATGGTAATGAACTTTAGGTGTTACCGATTTTTGCACTTATTCTTGTCAGATTTGTAAAGTTATCTTCTGTTTGCGGCCTAATACCTAACGCGTTCGAGACGTATTTTTTGGCCGTCGAGTACACTAGAGGGTCATGATACCCCGACGAGTAGGTACGTATAATTAAATGCTTACACGCAACTTTCCCAGCGCAGGCGCAGCTTAGCACGATCCCGGCGCGGCTGATAACGGCTCTCACTCACGCGCCGCTTATCAGCTCGCGTCAGATCACACTTGGTTATACTTAGGTACATTAGGGTGGAGTGTTACTGATTTTTGATCAATATAATAATATATTTCTTTTATTATAGCATTAGAAAGTAGGTAACAACCTTGACATGTCTTTTTATTGATAAACTCTTTTTAAAAATAAGTAACCGTTACATAAAAACCATTATAAATAATTAAATCTCATTGCTGTTTAATTGTTACTTGCTGTTACTTATTTTTAAAAGAGTTTTTCAATAAATAGGCATCAAGATTGTTACCTTTTTAAAAATGCTAAATAAAAGATGTATAGATAAGTCCGTACGTTCAATTTAGGGACCCGAGGCACTATTGCTATGCGTAACAAGATATTTATAGATAATACAATTTAGGGACCCGAGGCACTATTGCTATGCGTAACTAGATATTTGTAGATAATACAATTTAGGGACCCGAGGCACTATTGCTATGCGTAACTTGATATTTGTAGATAATACAGTTTAGGGACCCGAGGCACTATTGCTATGCGTAACTAGATATTTATAGATAATACAATTTAGGGACCCGAGGCACTATTGCTATGCGTAACTAGATATTTATAGATAATACAATTTAGGGACCCGAGGCACTATTGCTATGCGTAACTAGATATTTATAGATAATACAATTTAGGGACCCGAGGCACTATTGCTATGCGTAACTATAAATACAATTTAGGGACCCGAGGCACTATTGCTACGCGTAACTAGATATTTTGATACTCGTCATCGTATTGAAATGTCAGTTTTTATACGTGATTGACGGCTAGCCGTTTCCGATAACTTTTATAACGAGTAGACCATTTGACCAACTTATAAAAATTACTTAGTACACAGTAAAAAAAAACAGCTATTAAAAAACTGATATGCAAGCACTAGTTCGTAACGGCTACGGAACCCTGCCCTGGACGTGACCAACACACTCTTGACCAGTTTTATGCATAACTTTATTACCAAATATTATGACCGGTCATTACGCCATTATAGTACCCCAGACTGCTAAATATCAAGTAATTTGAGGTAACAATGCATAACAAAACTTGAAATTATATATCTATGGTATAATAATTGTGTATGGTCAGTGAAAGTGCAACGATTAGTATGTTTGTTCGTCTGCCGTGTCTTCCTCGTTGCGTAACATTTTAGCGCTCATTTAGTTCTTCACAAGGTATTTTTTACGTCCCACTGCTGGGCACAGGCCTCCTCTCAGAATGAGAGAGCTTGAGGTATAGTTCCCACGCGGGCGCTGTGCAGATTGGGAGCTTCACGCACACCATCGAATTGCATCGCAGGTGTGTGCATCATTGTAAATTACAATTGTAATTTCGCACATAAATCGGTTCCCATAAAAATCGATGTACTCTTTCCTTCTAACCCCCGATACAGTTCTGTGATATAAGTATACTAGCTGTTGCCCGCGACTTCGTCCGCGTGGATTTCGGTTATCGCTATCCCGCGGGAACTATATAATTTTCCCGGATAAAAAGTAGCCTTTGTTACTCCTCAATATTCAAACTATCTTCTTACCAAATTTCATCTAGATTGGTTCAGCGGTTTCCCCGTGAAGAGATAACAAACAGACAGACAGAGGGACACAGAGAGACAGAAAGACAGAGAGACAGAGTTACTTTCGCATTTACAATATTATATATATATATAGTAAGTAAGTATATGCTATGGTTTAAAAAAACTTTTAAAACTAAGAGATACGGGTAAACAGCAATAAATCAAGTTTATGGCTGTATTCATATTCCGATCCGTAATCAAGACCGATTACTTCAAACATAGACCGTTACAATTCCACTGTTATGTCACATCATTAACCAATCAGAGAGTTGCTGAGCGCCGATAATCTCCGACCTCCCCCGATCTTAGCCGATCTCGGCTGATCTGCATCACGATTCGCGAAAGCATGGGAAATGTTGGGTTTCACAAGCGATGAGTCGAGGAAGTCACCTGTGCTTTGTGGGATAAGGGATGAGAGGTGGCGGGAGCGGATGGCGTTTTCTAGGGCCACCCACAACGATGTAAATGAAGAAGAAATTCTGCTATTATCGTAAGCATTGATTGCAGTGCTTACGTTACACATTACATTTAATTTTACAATTTACAAATATTAAAATAAGCAATTATCGGATTTAGCGATAAAACCGCCTATTGTCTACCATACCTGTTTTTCTGTAATCTGCTTATACTCTTTTGTGATTTTCAATAAAGAATATTTGTATTGTATTGTATTTTATTCACCAAATTATATCTAAGTGAACTTTAAAAATCAACTTATTGAAAAGCCGCGTTCGCTTCTTAAAATACGTAATAGCGTTCTTTTAGAATAGCAAGTTGCGTAGCAGGCAATTTTTCATGCACGCAATTTCCATTACGTAAGCACATATTTTCCAAAATTATTTTTTGGTCAAAATCCCTGTGCCCGATGTTGCCCCGATAGTTGGCACCTTCAATCTTAATACGTAGCAATAAAGGTTACAAGCAGGGTGTCAATTACTAGAATTGATGTGTTAATTATTGGAACGTTTAACAATACAATACAATAACTCTTTATTGAACATCACATAACAAGCAAAACAGAAAAAAGGCACAAAGAAAATACAAGGTAACAATAGGCGGTCTTATTGCTTCAGAGCGATCTCTACCAAGCAACCATAACGGAATAAAGGTAAGAACAGATCAAACCCAGGGTCGTGTTTTATAAAGCTACAAGTTACATTTACAAGCGGAAGTCTTTTTCTAACAAAAGGTAATAAAATGAGACTTCTGCTTGTAAATTGTAACTTGTAGCTTTATAAAACACGGTCCAGGTGGTAGTAATTAGAAACTTTACCTAACTTTTCTTCAATTTTTAATCAATTTGAAACCGCTGTACTCTATCAACTTGCACCACTACCCTTTCAGATGTGCATGTAACCGGTAGCCGGTGCCACGCTCGCGCAGATCAAACAGCATCGTTTAATAACCCAATCATAATACAATCAGAAGCAGAGGGTCGAGCACGAAATTTTCGAACCCTGCGTAACGTAATCGAGTAGTAACGTCATCGAGAAATTTGTATAACGTTTGGAACAGCGCCCGCCCGTGAGCGTGTTTGGAACTGAAGTTTAGTATGAGGTTTCTCGATTTCGATACGATAACGTAACGTTACGCCAGATTTGAAAACTTCATACTCGGCCTACAGGAGTAGCTAAGCAACCGCAGCGGTCACAATGATCTACACACGCTCTTATGGCTATAACAATAGACAGAGCCTTGCTTAGATGATTGTGACCGCTTCGGTTGCTTAGCTACTTCTGCTGCTGACTGTACATGATAATTTATAGTAGGAGATGATAGAGCGAACCTGCTCATTTATACCAATGTTAATTTATCGTTCGTTACCGTCATCAGCTTATGTACGTCCCACTATAGGGCATTATTAAACCCTCGACGCACGAAGTGATATCTATGTTTTTTGTGTATCTGTGTCTTAAAGTGCTTATCTGTGTTTTTGTGTGTCTGCGTCTTTGTGTATTTGTGTATCTGCGTCTTTGTGTATCTGTGTCTTAATGTGATTATCTGTGTTTTTGCGAATCTGTGTCTTAATGTGCTTATCTGTGTCTGTGTCTTTGTGTATTTGTGACTTTGTGTATCTCGGTCTCTGGTGAATCTCTGTCTGTGTGTATCTTTGTGTCTGTGGCATCGTGGCTCTTAAACGTGGCTTTTTTAACCAAAAGGTAGTGTTATCAAAACTGTTCTTAGCTAAAATCGGACCCGTGTTGTTCTGCCTTTGAATGCCTTTCCCCTCGACGTTTGCGCAAGCGCTGATTGTCGGCCGATCCGCTGTTTCCATGCATTATGAGATTATAATGAATAGCCTAAGGTCACACTAGTTACAAGTCTTCAGTTTGACGAAACAATGATTTTGCGACCTTGAAAATTGACCCTTGCAAAATGGTAACTATTATCAATGATACTCGGAACTCAATCGCGTAAAAAATAATGTATTTAAATTTAAATTTAAATACCCCGACATTTCGGACGCGACGTTGCGTCCATATGGTCTCGAAGGGACTGAAGAGGCGGCTATCATATTTTATACGCGATTAAGTCCCGAGTATCATGATAATGTGTGAAAATCGTGAAAGTTTAAATCAGTAAATAGTAACTACTTTGGAATTAACATTAGTATTTGGATTAGTGGTGGTTTTTTTTTAAATACATTTATTAACCGACTTGGTAAAGATCGCGGGATCGCGGCGGACGCGGTAAGCACAAGACCGAGGGTCGAGCACGACTTTACGAATCCTGCGTAACGTTACGGTTATCGTATCGAGATCCAGAAACCTCATACTAAATTTTAGTTCCAAATACGCTCACGGGCGGGCGCTGTTCCAAACGTCATACAAAATCGACAACGTTTACTATTCGATTTTACGTGACGCAGCATTCTTAAAGTTGTGCTCGACCCTCGGGACTGAGTGGAGAACCTTGGGGGAGACCGCCGTCCAGCAGTGGACGTCTTTCGGCTGACATGATGATGATGATGATCATGATTAACCGACTTCAAAAAAGGGGGTGATTCCATGGTCCATTGTACGTATTTTTATTATTATGCAAGTATTTAATGTATGTACGTTCTCATACCGAGGAGAAGTTTATTCGCAACAGTAGGCCATAAGTAGGTTGGGTAAGACGACACCTGTTATTATTTATTTATGAAATAATAAAAATAGTGATCGGAAACCAATAACAATAATAATGTATTATAACGACCGGATGGCCTAGTGGTTATGGTTAGCGACCCTGACTATGAAGCTTGAGGTCCCGGATTCGAATCCCGGTCGGGGCAGATGTTGGTATGATGAATACGAATGTTTGTTCTCAGGTCTTGGATGTTTAATATGTACATAAATGAAAATGAAATGAAATGAAATATTTTTATTCCGGAAATGGCTTCCATAGTTAATTGATTACAAAATAAAATAAAACCACGAGTAAGTATGTATTTATCTATATAAGTATGTTTATCCGTTGTCTAGTACCCATAGTACAGGCTTAGCTTAGTTTGGGACTAGGTCAATTGGTGTCAATTTGTCCCATGATATTCATGATAACTGATCCCTAGAAAATAAGACGTATGTAATAAGATGTACCTACTACCTATACTAACACTCTATGGACCCCCGTCTGCAATAAATAATTTGAATTCAATTGAATTAATAAGAATGTATTATTTTTTTAAACATATTATCTTATCGTTAATAATTTTGAATCGCATTGTTTAATTAATAACTCCAAGCGTATTACGGGTAAGACCGAACTTCGATCGAAGTGCCAAAAACGATAAATTTAAAGGCAAGATCAAAACGAACCAAACCAGTGCTAGTAATTACTCATTTCTATTAAGCCGGGCATATGCAAATAGGCGTTGCAGCGACGTGCGAACAATCGGCCAACTTGTCTGGCGATCGCTCCACTAACGCGTTTGATGAACTAGCATCTCGCAGGGCTGTCCCGGTTGGAAAATACGAATAGTAATTAGAATGTCTCTGATTCCCTGGAGAATGGGTAGGGTTACTTTTTTTTTATACAACGCGGAAGGCAAACGAGCCTCCTGATGGTAAGTGATCACCACTGCCCGTAGACACCCACAACCCCGGAGGGTGAGCAGATGTGTTGCCAACCTAGAGAGCTGAGATGCATCACGTCATCACCTATGCGAAATGTAACACGCTCTGTTCCCATACAAATCTATAAACTCTTTATTTCTATCTCGATGTAGATCTGTGGCGAGGGTGAACTTCTTGCCGACGACAGTGAGCCGTGCGATGGTAGAAACTTGCGAGAGGCAACAAAATGTCCTGGCTTTTTAAATTTTCTAATGAGTAAATAAAAATTAACATAGCAAAAGCAATTTACAATGACATTAAATCCAAGCTAAAACTAATTAAACTAAAACTTAAAACTGTAGCACAACCGCTCATCCCCTGGACAGACGTGTCGACTCGCCTTTACACACACGTACACGTCTGTACCAACTCTTTTCACCTCCCTTACTTTTTGCATTCCTTCCAGGCATTTACATTCACCTTTCACCTCTTCCGTTCAAATATACTCACCAATTCAATCACTCATACCGCGCGCCATCTTGACCAGTCAGTCCGAGTCGCCATGATAGTGACATCGCGCGCGATCTTACACAAATACTTTATTTGTAAGTATTCTACCACTTTTTCCCCTGTGTAGTGTAAATCACGGGACCCTAACAACCCCTCCGGTTAAACGTGGCGCCCTACGTTGGGCTTGTGTTGTGTCAATGGAAAAGTGATAGTGCACGTGCGAAATCATGCCGCCTAAGAAAGACCCGAGCGTGGCAGGTTCGAACTCAAATAACGCCGACGCCGACGCCGGCGCTGCCTGCAGTCAACCCGTAAACGTGACAATGCCACAAGAGTTCCTAGCTTCTTTACTGCATCAGATGCAACGATTCAACAGCGAGCTGTGTGAGAAAGTAACGACGGCACGCCCACAAACGGGTGGTAGCTTCGCCGGTTGCAACCTCAGTTTCGGTGGAACCGAGGACGCTGTAGAAAACGCTCTAGAGGCATTTATTAACGGCATACAGACATACCAGGATTGTGCGTATGTATCCGACGAAAACGCATTACGTGGATTATCGACTTTATTGACCGGATTGGCCGCATCATGGTGGAACGGAGTTCGGAATACCATCACCACATGGGACGATGCAATCTCTAACCTACGACACGCCTTTGGCGCGAAGAAACCGGCATTCCTTCTATTTCGTGAAATATTTCGTTCCGAACAACATGAGGATGAAAACACAGAGATTTTCATTTGTAGGTTACGTACATTAATTGCACAGCTGCCATATTGCCTGAAAGAGGAAATGCAAACCGACATTGTGTACTGCTTACTTCATCGGAAAATCCGCAAACGAATCACGCGGGAAGAGATCCATTCACTGAATGATTTGCTAAAACGCACTCGTTCAATCACCCACTCTATGGCAGTCTTGAATGAAAAGAACGAAACGTCAAACGTCAAAAGTCGACCTGTCATTGTCACTCGAAATACGAAAACGGACGACCGAAACTTTGAAAATAAAGGGAATCACTCAAGTTTCGACTACAGACAACTGTAGCAGAAAAGCTTGACGCGTCCTAGCGCTCCTAATGCGCATAAAGTGCCGAGTAACGCGAACGTTGACGGGAAACCGAAACAAAACCGGTACTGCAATTATTGCAAGTTGTTTGGACATAATAAAGACAATTGTAAGTGGCTATCCGCGAAACAAACTGATACGTGGGATACGTAATGGGATCTCAGAGAAATCGAGGGCAACCCTCAAATTTTATAGGCACGTATCATGTGTTTCATATATTTTCTAAGGCTATTCAAGTATTTGCGTCTGGTAGTCATCATCTTATGTTGATGAGCTGATGATGGAAGGTATAACTTCTTAACGGTTAGGAGTTGGAGGATAATTCTGAAAATGTTAGATCAACGTAAAATTGTGAAATAAAAATCTTTTAACAAAAAAGTAAAACCGCCTTAAAAAAAACCTTAGAAAAAAAACGTAAAATAATCCTCTAAAATAATGATAAATAAATAAAATAAAATGCGTTTATTTCGGACTACAGAAACTAAAGCCTAAAGTTTTATCGCCTAGCACTAAGCAGCAGAAATATGAAGTCGGTGCTTCATTCAAAGAATATTCCGCTCGCACCGCACCGACTTCATATTTCTGCTGCTTAGTGCTAGGCGATAAAACTTTAGGCTTTATTCCCCTGTGTAGTGTAAATCACGGGACCCTAACAACCCCTCCGGTTAAAAAACTAAATTAAATCTACATAAGGCCCCCGTGGCATGGTGCCCAAAAAGCTGGCAGCGTTGCTTTGTGGAATAGCGATGTCGATCCTTTGAGAGAGATAACTGCCAGCACTTTGGTCACAAGTTGCATCGACCAAGCGCTTTTGCAACTCTGAAATAAGCTTGTAAGCGCCGGGACCCCATGGACCCAAGGTTTCAAACCCGACAGCAACAAAATTGTAGTTCGAATCGTGAGTCTGGTATTTAGTGATTTTTCTATTTTCAGCCTTTTCTGCCACCGCACCAGCATTTTGTGTGGTTCCCGGGAGATGTGAAGGTGCTACTGTATCGACACAGTCGCATCCCAAACCAGAACGCGGGTGGTAGGACCTTGTGCAAGGTCCGTCCGGATCGCTACCACCATCTCACTCGCTGATCCTACCGCTAAGCAGCAGTGCTTGTACTGTTGTGTTCCGGTGTCGAGAGTAAGACAGACGGTGTAATACGGGCACAAGAGGCATTTTATCTTAGCTCTCTAGGTTTGCAACGCATCTGCAAACCCTCCGGGGTGTGGATGTCTATGGGCAGTGGTGATCACTTACCATCAGGTGACCCACTTGCTCGTTTGCCTTCCTTGTTGTATATAAAAAAATAATGTTGCCAGCCCTAATTGCAGTAGAGCAACAATGTGTGTTTCCGATGCAATTGTTTGTTTACAAATTGCCGGCGCCGCTGATTGCTCTGGCATAATTATCCGGAACGAGCTGGGTTGGTGATCCCGCCTCCCTGTAGGGCTAGCACGACAGGCCGCGACTGTGTTTGTCGCGCGAGATTATATTACCCGTCCCGTTGCATTCTGAGTGCCAGAAAAGGACGGGCATCTGTTCTCGCGCGAGATAGAAGTCGCACTGTGAGTTGTGCTGCACATACTGGTGGATGAGCAGCATTGCTGCACGGAGCATTGAGGCTGCTGACTAGCCCCCTATCCCACAAAAGTTACAAGCCCTACAATTTGACATATTTGTCACATTTTAGTATGAAATCTTTTACGAATATGTTAAATTAGAGCACTTGTAATTTTTGCGGTATAGGGGCCAGCATGCTTATCACTCTTTGTCGATCCCCAGTGATTCCTCTCCACCACTCAAAGGTTGGCTGGTAGAGAACCCTTAAAGGGATAGGTCCGTTGTACTCTAACTTGATTGTTGTAACTTATGTTTTTATCCTGTTTTTTGTACAATAAAGTGTTTACTTAATTGTCTAACTCGCTCGCAATCGCCATCATGTCCCTTTTGTCTCTTCTTTTTTTTACGAAAAGGAAGGCAAACGAGCATATGGGTCACCTGATGGTAAGTGATGACCACTGCCCATAGACATCGACAACCCTGGGTGCTTGCAAATGCGTTGCCAACCTAGAGAGTTGAGATGAAATGTCTCTTGTGCTCGTAAATTAGGTACACCGGCTGTCTTACTCTCCACACCGGGACACAATAGTGCAAGCACTGCTGCTTAGCGGCAGGGTTTGCGAGTAAGATGGTGGTAGCCCGGACGGACCTCGCACAAGGTCCTACCACCCGTGAAATTGCAGTAGTTGCGGAAGTCTGAGGGTCGGTGACCTGGTGACCTGACACAGGACTTCCCTAGTTCGGGCACCAGTCTCCCCCACACAAGTCTGACAATTACAACTTATATTAATTACAATTACAAATTATATTTCTACATTGTACTTGGTAGTTAAAACTTATTCTATCTTATTTCTACATTGTACTTGGTGGCGAAGAAATCAAATAAACTTCTTATTCTTATTCTTATACTTATTATTATGGGGTCGGCTCTCCCCGTTCGTGTGCACCAGGACCAAGCGCTTTTGCAACTCTGATATAAGCTTGCGCCGGGACCCCATGGAGCCAAGGTTTCAAATTAGTTGTAGTTAGTTGTAAGTTGAACTTACAGGTTCTGAGGGTCGAGCAAGAGTTTTCGATTCCTGCGTATCGTTACAGTTATCGTATCAAGATCGAGAAACCTCTTACTAAATTTGAGTTCCAAACACGCTCACGGGCGGGCGCTGTTCCAAACGTTATACAAACTCGATAACGTTTACTACTCGATTTTACGTGACGCAGGATTCGAATATTCGTACTCGGGCCTCTTACTTCTCCCTATTGATTCATTTGAATTGATCACCCTGTATACAAATATCGCCCACATCGTTGTCAATTAGTCTATGAAATTAAATTTTCGGAGATTTTTCCACTTTCATAAGTTTTAGTTATGTTTTGATACTTACTTAGTTAATTTGAGTAAAACAAAAGAAGACGATATCATCAATCTAAGTGCTGTATTAATATAAACTACTTAGAAAAGTTGAAAAACCCCCGACATTGTCATTTCAAAGTTCAATATTTCAAACGCGGGTAAACCGATTTTAATGAAACTTAGCTAAGAACCATCTAGATTAAACAAGCTTTCTATAAAAAAAACCCGCTTTGAAATCGGTCCTTCCGTTTAGGAGCTATGATGTCACAGACAGATACATAGATACACAGGTCCAACTTATAATACCACTCTTTTTCGTCGGGGGTTAAAAATATTTTTGTCTAAAATCCAGGATTAAAACATGAATAAAATATCAACTTGGCGAGCGCGTTGAAGTCTTTTCTATTGGGACTTTAAATCCAGATAATTTTGTTCATTAACTTCAAGTGCTTTACTTACCTCTTATTCTCCATTATTTACCTAACCAACTTATAATGCTTATCTTGAGAACCATTTCATTTGTTAATTTGCATATCATTTCCGATATTAAAATGAAACCATTGTACGCTACCAATCCAGTTGTAAGATTAACTTGTTTCGGAAGTTAAACCGGATATATCTTAAATTTCGTAAGTTTTGATGAATAGCTGATTTGTGGGTTTATTGTTTTGTATTTGGGCTTGGTATTGCTATGGGTTTGATGGGTGTGTCAAGGAGAATTCGGTAATGATCTAATCATTAAACAAAAAACAATCTACCAACTTAGAAAAGTTGAACACCCCCCGACTTTGTCATTTCAAAGTTCAATATTTCAAAAACGGGTGAACCGGTTTTTATGAAACTTAGCTAAGAACAATTTCGATTAAACTAGCTTTCGATTAAAGAAAGCCGCGTCCAAATCCGTTCATCCGTTTAGGAGTTACGATGCCACACACGATGATACACAGATACACAGGTCAAACTCATAACACCCTCTTTTTGAGTCGGGGGTTAAAAAAAGGCAGGTGAGACATCTGTGTATCTGTGGCAACACAGCTCCTACACGAATACATGGATTTTGATGCGGTTTTTAATAGAAAGCTAGCTTAATCGAGATGGTTCTTAGCTAAGTATCATTAAAATCGGGTTAGCTGTTAGCTCTTCTTGAAATATGAGATTTTTTAGTAAAATATCGGTTGTTTTTCAACTCTTCTAAACTATAGTTATTACAAAGTGAATCGATACTTTCTTCACTTGAAAAGATTTAGATGAACAATAATTAGGTGCTAGGATTTATAGCCTAGACCACTTAACTAACGGCAAACAAGCAAATTGCCACAGTAAATTATAATAAAACAGTTTTTTAACATGAAACTAACCGCGAGATTCAATCACAGTGAAATAAACGGATAACCCCAGTCAATCGATGAAAACGAGTATAGTTGCAATGTGCGCCGTGTTAGCTGCGCCGAGTAACCGTGTTCGTTTCGCTACTGCCAAAACGTGTGCTCTTTTTATTTTTATTTATTTATTTTTATTTATTTATTTATTTATTTATTTTCGGAGAACCAACAGCTACAAATTACAGAGTAGGTTATTTCTATAGTAACATTGAAGCCAATTACAGGATCTCACAACTAGAAACAAATTGTATACAATTAAAAAAAAGAATACGCACAAATGATCGCACAGATGCACCACGAAACATGGACAAAAATTAGAATAGAATTAATAAAACAGCAGTATCTAACCACCCGATACAGCACGCTCACTCAAACCACCTCCCCGCCAGTCGCCGCCTCACCGTAGAAAGATTATAATTGAATACATCGATATCCAGCTCCTCCGCCACATCATTCAGACTACGACAAGCTCGCCTCAAAAAGGAAGGCCTCTTAGAGGAAGGACTACGGTTTAGTCCGACAAAGGTCGGGCTTTTCTTAATTGACATACGTGAGTGATACGTTTAAATGTCAGTAGTTTGTTTCAAGAGCTTTTCGGTGAAGGGAAACATCGCAAGGGAACCTGCACACTCTTGCATAGCAATTTAATGCTGTGTGTAAAGTTCCCAGTCCGCACTGGGCCCGCGTGGGAACTATAGCCTGTGCCCGGCAGTGGGAAGTTAATAAGCCGAAGAGAATTTTAGTGGAAGTCCTTTACCCCTTATTCTAGACTTGCCTTACTGCATTTCTGTGTGCTGTGGCTTAGTGGAAAGCTGCACAAAGGTCAACCCGCCTCTTACCTTAATGTCTTTCTAAACATCCATTTGAAAGCGAACTTTACGGCCGCCCGCGGCGCCTGCGCACGTTGCAGGTCTAATGGACTCCGGATGGCCTGGGTACTAGACTAGTAAAGTCTGTGTTAGTACGGAAGACCGGAAATTCCGAGTCACAGAGGGATGTTATAAGTTTAATTTGTGTACCTGTGTGTCAGGTACGACAAGGAAGGCAAACGAGCAAGTGGGTCCCCTGATGGTAAGTGATCACCTCTGCCCAGCATAGACATGCACCCGCAACCCCGGGGGGTTTGCAGATGCGTTGTTAACCTAGAGAGCTCGTTAGGTAGATCAAAATTGTTTTTTTTTTAACAAAAAGTAAAACCGCCTGTCAACAAAAAGTCGGTGCGGTGCGAGCGGGATAGCTCTATTTGAATGCAGACCGACTTCATATTTGTGGCAGGCCATAAAACTGATGGCATTAGAGGATTATTCATGTTTTATGGTCATGTTGCCTTGAAATTTGACATGGTACCTAATTTTTTTTATCATAAAACCATTGATGTGCAAAAATAGACAGATACGCCACCGGTTCACCGCGCGCGGACAAGCAATTACAGGTGATTAGGTGATTCGGTGACTTCGTATCCCTTGATGTTTAACATTATGTCAGTCTTATGACAGCTAGTGAGTGGGGGCCGCATTTTGTCAGCGCTGAACAGGTGCGTGGCCTGTCTTCATAAAACTGATTTATGTAAATTTTCAACATCTGTCAACGGTGATGGTGATCACGAATGTTTGCTTAAATAGTTTTTATTTTAACGGCATGTTTTTCATGTTCATTGTGTAATTATTGTTGTTTAATCTTTCTAAGGCGCATTGGAACCGTGCGAAGTGGCGCTAAGCCCCACACAATAGTCTTTTGACACGAAATGTTGTTGTTAATGCAATCGACAACATTTTGTTGTGGCTAGTTTACTGTATTTTTTACTAACCTAACCAAACCTAACTAACTTAGAAAAGTTCAAAAACCGCCGACATTTTCATTTCACAATTCAATATCTCAAAAAAGGCTGAACCGGTTTTAATGAAACTTAGCAAAGACCATCTCGCTTAAACTAGCTTGCGGGTTGCGGTTGTCTATGAGCACATGAGCAGTGGTGATCACTTACTCGTTACCACTTGTTCGTTTGCCTTCCTCGTATAAAAAAAATGTCAGTAGGTACAATGACACCCTGTCAGGCACTGCAACTTTCTAACATGCTAGATTACATTACATTAAATTATTATTTATTTATTAAATTATTCATTAAAATATTATATTATTAAAGGACCTTGTGCGAGGTCCGTCCGGATCGCTACCACCATCTTATTCGCTAATCCTGCCGCTAAGCAGCAGTGCTTGCACTGTTGTTCCGGTGTGGAGAGTAAGACAGCCGGTGTAATTACGGGCGCAAGAAGCATTTCATCTTAGCTCTCTAGGTTGGCAACGCATCTGCAAACCCTCCGGGGTTGCGTGTGTCTATGGGCAGTGGTGATCCCTTACCATCAGGTGACCCACTTGCTCGTTTGCCTTCCTCATCGTATAAAAAATAAATAAAAAACTCAAACTTAATTTTTCATCAAACCGTCTCCGTCTGTCTGTAATGTGCAGACAATCTTTGTTATCTCGTAAACTGTTCGTATTACATCGTATTACGGCAGCGAGTCAATTAAATGATTTCTGAATCGATTTCTCGGTTGGGCGACTCCCGCGCATCCCGGAGTGAAAGTGGTGTGCGGTGCAAGTTACAAGCGGTGAGCTAATACTTAAGACCTTAAAATATATTATAATATAGTGTATATGTCTTTCCTAAAACTTAAGTGACACAGTGGCAGTGGGCGGCGCACATTGATCGCAGAACTGATGGCCGTTGGGCTCAGAAGGTTGTTGAGTGGCGTCCGCGGACCGGGAGACAAGCTGTCGGTAGGCCTCCAACAAGATGGAGCGACGACCTGGTAAAGATCGCGGGACCGCGGTGGATGCGGAAAGCACAAGACCAGTCTGAGCGGAGACCCGCGGGGGAGGCCGCCGGCCAGCAGTGGACGTCTTTCGGCTGGCATGATGATAATGATGATGAGGTTAGAATAAGGCAAAGATAACACCTTAAAATATATTATTAAGTATAGGCGTATCCGGATAGCTACCACCATCTTACTCGCTAATCCTGACGTTAAGCAACAGTGCTTGCACTGTTGTGTTCCGGTAAACTATTCCGAAGAGCACTATCTGTTATCATGTGCATGTGTCATAAGCTCCTATGGCCGGCTTTTTGAGGTATGTCGTTGTTAGGTTTGTATATATATATTTATTTAACGTATCTCATGTATTTTTTTTCATTAGTTATATATTTCTATAGAGGTATTATTATAGCTGAAAATGGGGATAAATAGAATGGACTGTATAATGATAAAGGCACTGTTTTAGAGATATGAAATAATGTAATAACAACTTAAATCTTTCGCTTTGATAAAATACCAGAAGACAACTACAAGACAATGACATAAGCAAAAAACTACAACAAAAAAACCATAAAGAAAGTGTATCAAAAAAAGGTTAGCTTTAGGTTTGCGACAGGTATTTTCTAATTTGTTTTGTTCTATTATTTTTCATCATTTCATTGTGGTTCGGTCTCTCCCTGTAGCGATAAAGCCGCATTTTACTACTGGTAATTTTCTGTGTACCTTTATTCTGTTTTTAACCGACTTTAAAAACGGAGGAGGTCTCAGTTCGTCAGAACATTTTTGTTACTATTATTATTTGTTATAGTAAAATAAAACGGATCACTTACGTACCTGTCTATATAAGTCGAGTTTAGCCCGACATTTTATGTTTCGGACTAATTCGTAGTCCTTTCTCTGCTCGCGCGACCCGCTCGGCGCGTAGTGTGCGTCTCGCTGCCGCTGGGTCGTGCGCTCCCAGAGGAAGGACTACGAATGAGTCCGAAACATGTCGGGCTAAACTTAACTTATACGTGAGTGATCCGTTTTATTTTGTTATGATTGAATCACACGCTAGTTTCATGTTAAATATTATTGTATGTAATAATAAAATAAATAAATAAAACAAAATAAATATCATGGGACAATTTGACATCAATTGACCTAGTCCCAAACTAGGCAAAGCCTGTACTATGGGTACCAGACAACGGATAAACATACTTATATAGATAAATACATAACAAATAATTGTTAAATGACGTGTTTTGAATTATATTTTATCCGTCCATCGCCCGTGACATGGAGCTGTAAGGAGTGCGGTATCATCTGCGCGCACGCAACGCGGTGAGCGCACGCGGCGGCATGCGCTGCGCAATGCGCTAGGGATCGCGAGATCAACTGCTAACAGCGCACGAGTGACATGGACATTTCACTTAAGTATAGTATGTGGTAAGTGATGAAGTGACGGGGTCAATGACATTTTAGCGATGATGATATTACTACCAATTAAATTTTAAGGTTCTCGAATGGCGTCCGCGGACCGGGAGACGAGCTGTCCATATTCCTAAAACAAGATGGAGCGACGACCTGGTAAAGATCGCGGGACCCCATAGGATCGGTCTGAGTGGAGAGCCGCGGGGGAGGCCGCCGTCCAGCAGTGGACGTCTTTCGGCTGACATGATGATGATGATGATGAAGATGATGGTGGGCTAAAGGTCCCACGCCGGCCCAGTGCGGAACTTCACACACATTTCTCACGATGTTAGTTAACCATGTCATTGACCCTCTCCTCCAAACCGCAACCCAAAACGCGCACAAAAACTTAAGTACGTACCTACTTAAGCGCATGAGCATACTTAAGCTTAACATTACCGTGGGAACCTAGATCATACTGCATACATCGACGATGCCCAAGGATCATTAATAGCAATTGATCGATGTCCGCTGGGAACCGAAGCGACCTTCCGACCGGATCTAGTTGCCTATTGTTTGCCATAATTTTATTTGGCATAATTAATCATTGCCATAATACATTTTTGTCTAAATTTGTTAATTCTCGCTAAAGCGTAAGTTAGTTAGGTACTCTAACCAACACTAAGTCTACCCAAACGTTACAGCGAAATAAAAAACTGTTGCGGCGTAATTTGCAAAGCAAAGATTATGTACAACGGTATGACAGACGAAATACGAAATACGAAAATGACAACTAAAATTACACTTTATGGCAAATGCGTGATTATGTCAAATAAAAATATGCGATGATACCATCCAATCAATTTAAAACGATGGTCGAAGATCATTAGAACAGTAATAGATCTACGTATCGATCGATTTCCGCTTGGGAACTAAAGCGACCTTCCTATCGGATCTAGATCTTGCACAATCGCGAACGTAAAAGCAAGGACGCATGCTCATCTCACGCGCAATCAATTTGGGTTCGGTTTACCGTGTAAATTATACGTAAAATACATTAGACCAGTGTTTTTCAAACTTTTTCGTGTCACAGCCCTTCAATGACCATCAAAATTCATTCGCGACCCCCTTAAAACCCCGTTTGTGCTATTAGATTTAGAAACCAACTATTGTTTATTTTTCAATAAAAAAAACTTCTCACTAAACTTAAAACTTTATCTTTTTTTCAATAATTTTTGTTTTTAATTTTGTTTGGTGTTTGGTTGGCTGGTTGGTTGTTTTAATTTTTTTTTAACAATAAAATTCAAAATTCAAAATTCAAAATTCAAAATTTTATTCAGCAAATAGGCAGTTGAATGCTCTTTTACACGTCATTTTTTTTGAGTCTACCAGCGCTTTCGGAAAGACCATGATTGCCAAGAAGAATGCGCCGCAAGAAACTTGGCACAAAGTAATTTTTTCTAAAAACAAGTTACATTAGCTCTTACAATACGCAACCACAGACAAACTACACAAAGAAACCTCACTCTGTCATTAAAAGATTAAGAGAGAAAAAAAAATACCGCATTTTAGAAACAAGTGTAAAAAGTAATTATTAAAACAGCAAAACCAGAACACTTTACTTTACTGGCACGTTTTAATTGAGCAGGAGATGTATAGGGTCTCCAGGTCAAATATCTGTGAAAATTTAAATTACAAAGGGATGTATAGGGTCCCAGAATTAATACTATAATATAATACTTAATCTAAATGGCTTAGAGATGTATAGTCTCTAGGGTCAATTTAAACTAAATTTAAAATCAGCAGAGGTGTAAAACGCCTCCACGGTCAAATAATAAGTATAATAATACATATACATAAACTGGAGATGTATATGGTCTCCAAATGTCAAATAACAAAAATTGATGAAATATACATTTCATGTCATCACGTCAAATAAATAAAACATTATTTATGTCAATTGTATTACAATTAGTACGCAGCGGACAACGGCAACAGAGCCGGACACCATACACGAATATCTTCGGGACGCAGCCAAGTCACATTGATGTCCTAATTATCTTCTGTTTTCAGCCTTGGCCAGGTGGTGCCATCACATAAGTATTCATCCACTTTGTAGTATGTTTTTTTCAAGAGAGCGGTCTTTATGTATCTTTTAAATGAATTGTGAGGCAATTCCCATGCATCTACAGGCACTTTATTGTAGAACCTCACGCAATTTCCCAAAAAAGACTTACTGACTTTTCGTAGACGAAATTTAGGGACGGCAAGTTTATGCTTATTCCGAGTGTTGAAACCATGCACATCCGACACTTTCTTGAAAGATTTGATGTTCTTGTGTGTATACAATATTACATCATATATATATGATACATATATATATATCATCATAATAAATGTTGTGGGTTTGAATTTGAGTAATTAAGAATTCATGTGTTTATAACGAAACCTACAGTATTTATCAGACGGTAGTTACTGGTTCGTATAACCTACCCTTTTTTTTTTTAAATATTGAAAGGAAATAAATATTGCTGTTTTAAGAAAATGTTTAAAAAAATTCTTCATTCCATGTAGTCACGAGCACGAGACTTTTGAAGCTGATCCTCGTGACCCCCCTGTATAAGTGCAAGGGGGTTCGCGACCCACATTTTGAAAAACACTGCATTAGACGAATAAGTATTACTTAAGGTAAAAGTCCTAGATTACGACACTACCCCATCATAGCCTATTTTTTTTTTTTTTTTATACAACGAGGAAGGCAAGCGAGCAAGTGGGTCACCTGATAGTAAGTGATCACCACTGCCCATAGACACCCGCAACTCCGGAGGGTTTGCAGATGCGTTGCCAACCTAGAGGGCTAAGATGAAATGCCTCTTGTGCCCGTAATTATACCGGCCCAACCGGCCGGCCGGTATTTACGTCCCACTAGGCACAGGCCTCCCTCCCAGGATCGCAGGATCGCGGTGGATGCGGAATTAAGTTATTATTATTAGACGACCGAATAGCCTAGTGGTTAGAGACCCTGACTATGAAGCTTGAGGTCCCGGGTTCGATTCCCGGTCGGGGCAGATGTTTGTATGATGAATACGAATGTTTGTTCTCGGGTCTTGGATTTTTAATATGTATATAAGTATGTATTTGTCTATATAAGTATGTTTAGCCGTTCTCTAGTAGGCTTTGCCTAGTTTGGGACTAGGTCAATTGGTGTAAATTGTCCCATGATATTATTATTATTTACACAGTGAGTAATAACAATGGAAGCATGGGATTTAAAAGTGAATTATTAGTGTTGCAGAGTTAGCGTTGATTAGGGCAGTATGCCGAATATCTGTAGAACAGGAGCTCTGAGTGGAGAGCCGCGAGGGAGGCCGCCGTCCAGCAGTGGACGTCTTTCGGCTGACATGATGATGATGGGCTATAGTTCCCACGCCGGCCTAGTGCGGAACTTCACCCACATTTAATGCAGCTATTCTCACGATGTTTTCCTTCTGGGAAAGCTCATGTTAAATTACAAATGCAAGTTCCTGTCCTGCGAGACACGTGGCTAGCCCAACGCCACTTCACTTCAGCGAAGGTAATTCTTTGAGCAATGACTTTCGTTCTTTGTCGGATAATGTGATTGAGGATTTTGTCCTTTAGAGAAGCCCAATTTTTGCACTAAGCAGGGACCATCAGAGCATCAGCTTGAGGCCTGGTCTGAGGCTGTAATAAGTAAGTGGGACGTAATAACCTAACCAACTTAGAAAAGTTGAAAAACCCCCGACATTGACATTTCAAAGTTCAATATTTCAATAACGGGTCAACCGGTTTTAACGGAACTTAGCTGAATCGAAATCGGTAAATTCGTTTGGGAGCTATGATGCCACAGACAGATACACTGACATACAGGTCAAACTTATAACACCCCTCTTTTTCGTCGGGGGTAAAAAGGCTGGTGATGATGATGATGGTGATGAAGGACCATCAGAACAGCAATCTGTTGCACTCTGATTGGCGGGGCACAATGTACGGCGATGTTATCGGCTGATGAAAACGAGAACGACCTTTCATTGTATACTTTTAACTGAGATCTGTGCACGCGCAGGTTTGGAGCCGGCTGCCCTACAAATGCACTGTGGTTTTGTATACGTAGAATACGTTGAGGATACTTTGCGTAACATTAAGGAAATAAGTTACATTTGTTGATAATGATAATGTGTGAAAATCACGGAAGTTTAAAACAATACATAGTTTAAACCCTATTAATATTAATGCTATTAATATAAATCCAGCACCTGTTAATATTAACTTAGTGTTGACCGTGGTAATAAAGTGGTAATGTTGAATTGTTTGGTGTTTTTGAATTACTGTTTTTTTAGAGTATACTTAGAGTAACAACACTGATTAACTGCTATGAAAAACAGCATTAAAAATTATCGTTCCTGTTTAACGATCAACTGGAAAATGGGTGGGAAAATTGCTGGATTAGGTGCAAAAAAAACATCGCTTTCAAATTAGTCTAGCTACATTTTAGATTTTTGGGTTTTTTTTGTTAACCTGGTAACCTTGGTAACCTGACCCTCTAACACGCTAACGTTTATCCACGACATAAAGCATTTGTCCCTCTCGCGCTTGTATATTTGTTACAAAGTGACGAATGCGTTTTGTCGCGGATAAAATTTACAGTGTGCTGGGTTATATAATTTAACTCACTGATTCTTGGCATACTTGACATAGGTACCAGTTAGTATCATCAGAACTAAACCCAGGTTTAATCAAGTCGGTTTAATTAAATAAATAAATGTTATGGGACAATTGACACCAACGAAATTGACCTAGTCCCAAACTAGGCAAAGCCTGTACTGTGGGTACTAAATAACGGATAAACATACTTATATAGATAAACACATACTTATATACATATTAAACATTCAAGACCCGAGAACAAACATTCGTATTCACCATACAAACGTTTGCCCCGACCGGGGATCGAACCCGGGACCTCAAGTTCATAGTCAGTGTCTTTAACCACTAGGCTATTCGGTCGTCAAATATGCCAATTAATAGTCGTTTGTATGGCAGCCGGTGTAATGCAATTCACCTTAACAGTTATCAAAGTACTTAGAAGGTTGTATTGTAAACCAAAGAATTAATTATAGGTAGTTAGTGATACCAAATAGTGTGGAAAGAGTGTGGGACCGCCGCTACACTATGCCATTTATTGATCGCTGTATTAATTTTATACTTAAACCAGTCATTATGTTTCGTTAGGTTGCTTAAGATCTCAGATTGTTGCCTATGAGTTTAGGTTGCTATATTATGATTTAGGGCCCATGTTTCGATCTATGGATAACATTGTTTTTGAGAGACGTAATTAACATTTCTATGGTTTGGTTAATATCTATTTGCCAAAGTTGAATAGCCAATTTAGAATTTAATTGTAATTGATCGAGGATTGTGCGAGCGAAGCGTCTCCGTTACAGCTTGGGCGGAAACTCTTTCGTACGTCCGAATATCTGTCCGAATACAAAGACGTATTTCTCAATCGATTTCCCCTTTGATTTTGTGAACAGGTTCTATAATTATATACTAGGATGTTTTTTACTGTTTCGATTTTTGAAAAAAAATAACGAAAAATTATCAAAAATGAGCTCTCGAGGTCTAAAGTTGACAGAGCCACTAAGGTAATAAAAAGCTAATATTTTTTATTACCTAATTTAAGTAAACACCCGAAAATAACTTTATCAACAAGCGCTGCTTAGCAACGCAGCGTCAATGATGTGCCCCGGGGCTCTCGACCTGGTCAGGTTTGATAAGGTGAGGTTTAGATAGTGTAGGTTAACAAACCCTAAGTCCGCATTGGTCAGGTTTGATAAGGTGAGGTTTAGATAGTGTAGGTTAACAAACCCTAAGTCCGCATTGGTCAGGTTTGATAAGGTGAGGTTTAGATAGTGTAGGTTAACAAACCCTAAGTCCGCATTGGTCAGGTTTGATAAGGTGAGGTTTAGATAGTGTAGGTTAACAAACCCTAAGTCCGCATTGGTCAGGTTTGATAATGTGAGGTTTAGATAGTGTAGGTTAACAAACCCTAAGTCCGCATTGGTCAGGTTTGATAATGTGAGGTTTAGATAGTGTAGGTTAACAAACCCCAAGTCCGCATTGGTTAGGTTTAATAAGGTGAGGTTTAGATAGTGTAGGTTAACAAACCCTAAGTCCGCATTGGTAAGGTTTAGATAGTGTAGGTTAACAAACCCTAAGTCCGCATTGGTCAGGTTTGATAATGTGAGGTTTAGATAGTGTAGGTTAACAAACCCTAAGTCCGCATTGGTCAGGTTTAATAAGGTGAGGTTTAGATAGTGTAGGTTAACAAACCCTAAGTCCGCATTGGTAAGGTTTAGATAGTGTAGGTTAACAAACCCTAAGTCCGCATTGGTCAGGTTTGATAAGGTGAGGTTTAGATAGTGGCAGGTTGGAAAACGCCGACCTACAACAACTGGTCTTAAAACTCTTACACAAACATTTTCTTGCAAAACCCCTAGACCATGTAAAAGCATGCCGCAACAGCAATGGTACAAATAAATCAAAACGTTTCTTACCGTATCAGAACATCAGCTGATTGCATGATTACCATCTATCCCAATTTCTCTTGCGCGGTGCAAGTCACAGGCGGTAGTGTTTTAGAAGTTAGCTGGAAGAGATCCTTTTTAGGGATAAACCTCGCCTTTATGCTACATTTTCTGTTTTGGTCTAGTTTTTTCATTATTATGTGCAATAAAGTATTTACATAATATATGTACATAAAGTAAGTAAGTAAATAAGTAAACACTTTATTGTACAAAAAATAGGATAAAACACAAGTTACAACAATAACATTTGAGTACAAAGGCGGACTTATCCCTTTAAGGGATCTCTGCCAGTCAACCTTTGAGTGGTGGAGAGGAATAGTTCACTGGGGAGTTAAAGTCGTGTAATAGGTATAGTGGTTCCTAGGAGGCTGGCAGCATTGCCTCTATATTTTAAAACATTAAAAAATATGAAACGAAATTGTTTAAAAGAACAAGAGCCGGACTGCACAAACAATTATTTATTTAATTATTGCAACATGGGGCCAATAATAATCCCGGGTCATTTTTTTTCTTAGGGCTTTTTTTTTAATTATAACGTCATTGTAATGTTTGTCATAAATGTCATAATAGTAATATGTCATACTAGTAATAGTCATAACTCTTTTTTCCTCTGAAACCATAAAAATTTCGAGAATTTTGCAATGGTCATCCTGTAGAACTCTCTAAGTTAGGTTAGGTTTATTTTATAATCCTGAACAATTAATAGTTTCAGAGAAAAAAAGTTATGCCTGATGATAGATTATGACAAACATTACATTATGAATTATGACTTTCAAGTAAGGGAGAAAATATAGACCCAGTTTTTGAGTTTATCGCGTTCAGACAGTCATGTAAGACGCGGCGGGGATTTTTTTATAATTTAATTTGTTTCCAACCTAAACAGTTTTAGACTTGTTCCACACTTGAGTGGCATCGCTAGTGCCGGGTTCACACGCCCGCTCGCTTCCTGTGTGTTCGTCTGTATATGCAATTGTACTTAAAGCCTCTTTGTCTAACTTCACATGTTATTTACTATTTCTAACCAATTAAAACTAAGTAAGTAACCTACTGATCTTTATCGTCAAAAGGACGCAGAAAGACTAGCATAAGAAAATCTACGACTTTTTATTGTTCCCAAGAAGAATAAAAACAAGCGGAGTGTCAAAGCCCATACTTTGAATCGTTTCACGCAGTTATCTTTAAATTCAGGCTACTGAATCCGAAGAGAATACCGATCTGACTACAGGAAGTGGGCCAAAGTTCACTTACGAATTCATTGACTTACATACTGTGAGCTCGTGCCTATTTAAGCACGGCCGTTGGGTGAGTGTAGCCCTTGTGGCTCAAGCTGCGAGAGGCGTAAGAAGAGGGAAGACACTAAACTTGTGTTTTAAATTACTTTTATTTTTTTCTTCAATAAAAACGGATACACGACTTTTCGTATGAAAGCCGGTGCCGGAGTGTCGCTCATGTTTTTTTGTCTTTTTAGACACTTTGCATTCGTATTTTAAAATCAACGAACACAATCACCAAACAATGAGCGGCCTCTTCACAATACCATAGACCTCGGGTTAGCGCTTGAAAACGTGCGAACCAAAAGACCACTAATCGAGCGTCAGTCAGTCTTAGTTTGGTCGAACGACAGCGCTATGACGTATGGCTGTCATCGGAAAATGCCGTGTTGTGCTTGGATACATTTTTCGTGAATTTTGCACTAGACCCAAAGTCCATGGTATCAGTAAGTCGATGTATTCGTAAGTGAATTTTGACCCACTTCAAATCACAACCAGAACGTCTAGCAAAAACTTAATAGACAACTGTTACTTCACCCGACCACATTAACAGTTAACACTCCCATATAACTCTGTTAATAAGGAGTTTAAATCCTCCAACAGCCCCATTGACATAACTCAGAGATGCTATCTTTGTTCTCACTCACACTACAGCTTTATGTGGCACTACTGCACGTGTGTTAACTTTCTGTTGTACTGTATACTATATTTTCGTTTAGACTTCACTGCCTTTTTAACCCCTGACGACATGTGTATCTGTGTGTCTGTGTATCTGTGTATCTGTCTGTGGCATCATAGCTTCCAAACGGGTTGACCGATTTAAATGCAGGTTTTTTCAATCAAAAGCTAGTTTAATCGAGATGGTTCTTAGCTAAAGTTCATTAAAATCGGTTCACCCGTTTTTGAAATATTGAACTTTGAAATGACAATGTCGGGGGTTTTTCAACTTTTCTAAGCTGGTTATTATATTAGTTTTTGTAGAATTAAAAAATAGATAAAAGAGTTTATATGAGTACTTTCGGAAGATTGATTACGTAACAATGTAAAATAGTTGGTGACATCGGTCAACAAAAAAAAACAAAATTTGTTTGTATGTTAACATTAAAAAGCAACAAACATTTTCAAACATTCCTTCCACTAGCAGTTTTTCCCATAACCCGCGCACCACAAAACCCCGAGAACCAGCAAGCCATTAATGTTCTCCTCAACGAAACACAACCCTTTGTCCCGCCGGTATCGGATAAAGCAACGAACGAATGTCAATTTCTCCAAATCTATCACGTCCGCAATTAGGCCGTTATTATCAGTTCACAAAAGAAAGAAAGTTACGAGTATTCGTTATAATATGCGGAGCACCGCTCACGAGCTGATACGCGTAGGGCGAGTTACAAGCTGAAGCGGTTTATGAAGCACAGATCAAGAAGCGGTTTTGTGGCCAAACATATTTAAAGCAGTGCAGTGTCATCTTCAAATGCCAAATATTTATGAGAGAGAGAAACATTTATTCACATATATGTATAAACATACATTTATAAATATTATACATAGTGAAATAAAAGCGGATCACGGTAACGGATCGGAGCGGCCGGTGGGCGTGCGTCTCGCCGCCGCTGGGTCGTGCGCTCCCAGAGGAAGAACTACGAATTAGTCCGAAACATGTCGGGCTAAACTCGACTTATATACGTGAGTGATCCGTTTTTATTTCACTATGATTGAGTCTCACGGTAGTTTCATGTTAAAAGAAACATTATACAGTCAAAAGTTAATTGCAATTACATTGGAAAACTTAGTTGACGTGTTATGTGAATTAGTAACACATTCGTATTCACGAAATTCACGGAAAATGTGCCCCAGTACATCACGACATCTTTCGATGACAGCCATACGTCATAGCGCTGTCATTCGACCAAACTATGAATGGCACTCGATTAGTGGTCTTTTTGCAAATTAATGTTCTTTTGGTTCGGATGTTTTCAAGCGCTAACCTGAAGTCCATGGTGTTGGTAAGTTGGAATCAGGCGTTACTTTGCGGAGGTCTATATACATGAACTAAAACCAATTAATTCGCTAGTCGCGAAATTTCTTGCCGAGACTCAGATCGCGCAAAGTTCTGGCCACGCCTGAACATCCCTGCTCGACGCTTTTAGCTTGGACCGCACAACAATATCGATGAGCGATTATCCTTTCCATTTGAAAGCACAAGGTTCCTTACATAACGACATGACTAAAATAAAAAACCGGCCAAGAGCGTGTCGGACGCGTCAGCATTGGGTTCCGTAGCAGTCACTAAAAAGTTCTTGCGCGTCTAATTTTTGCTAGGTTTTTTTTACCCTACAATATAAGTTGGTAAATTTACCAACCCGTAAAGTTTTTTAACTGTGACAGTTTTCCTTTTAAAATATTTTAATGCACTACTACCATGATCTTTTTCACGTTTCCAAATAAAACGGTGTTATGGAGGGGGAGGGACACTTCACTCCCGGAATCGAATCGTCTTCGCACACCCCCAGCATTTTCGAAAATCCTATCCAACGATACCCTGCACCATACACAATGGGGTAGGTACACTTTATGTGTGTATTATAACCACAAAAAAAAGTTTTTTTTTAACATTTTGTTCTACCACTTTGTTGGCGTGATTAATAATGTATATCCATGACAACTTACAGCTTGCTAGGAGCAAGAGTCTCCAAGTTAAGCTGCGGACAGACAGACTGACGGACATTTCGAAACTATAAGGTTTCCTTGTTGCCAACGGAACCCTAATGATGATCACTTAAAATGACGGACGAATCTTTTGCGTGATACAATTTTAACTCGACTACGCGATTCCTTTCGCTATCTGATAGATTCGGAGAATAGATTGGAGTTATTCGATTGACGGTAAAAATTTACTTGAGTCGATTGCTGATCGATTATGTGGATTACTAAACTGGAAATTTTGAGAATGTCTTTTTTAAGTTTATCGGTAAGAGGTACTCAAATTTCCCGCATTAATTGCCGTTTTTTTTTTTTCTCAACCTTATTTGCCCAAAATAATGATGATGAAGATTGAAGACTATGTTGTCCTTTATTCTTCGTTGTTTTTACTTTTACTGCATATAAAATGATACTTTGTGTGTAGTTGGACAATGAAATTTGACCTGTTTAATTTTAATATAAAAGACTTCATCGCGCTGCTTAAAACTTACTTAATCATTAAAACTGACAAGCAATTCAGTTGCAATTTAAGCATTTAGGTAAGTATGTATATTGTTATTGTTGTATTGTTTTGTATATTTTTGTTTAATTCGGTAAACCAACTTTTTGTATTTCTTACTTTTAGTCATCCCGTTCGAAATTATTTTAACAAATACATACATACCGTTTGTCCTAATGTAATGTTTGGTCGAATGATCGTTTGTCCTAATTAAAAATACGCAAAAAAAAATACTCACTTTACAGCAAAGGTATGAAATAAACCTAACTTAACCTGTTCTACATAGCCCATGTAAAAGATTTCCCGAAATATTTTCAGTTTCAGCGGGAGAAAAATTAGGTCAAATGATAATTCGATCAAATGTAACGACATTAGGACAAATAATTTTATGCCACACGAAGGGCGCCGGTTTAATTCCTATAATACGAGCATTTGTGAAGTTTGTGAGTACATGAATAGTAGCAAATTATCCAACAACACTATAATTATTTCACATAATATATAATAAGAGGCTAGTCGATGTCACAGGGGACCGAGGAGCTGGCAGCTTTCTCGGACAAAGGTTAAGCCTAGACATCCAAAGAGGGTACGCTGCCAGCATCTTTGGTACCATGCCCAAGGGGACTTATTTTTTAGATTTGTTTTAGTTTTCGTAAATTAGTTTTATTTTAAATTTCAATTTAGGATATGCATTTATTTTATTGTTTTACTTTAGTTTCATTCTAGTTTTTATTCATTAAGTTCGTAGATGCAGTTTGACATCATTTTTTCAAATCATTTTAATTTAATTCATAAACAGTCACCAAAACCTCACTCATCGGATAATTAAGTCTTTACGTATGTACCCAAATTTCGTCTGTCAAACACAGTTAACCTCTAGTTAACATTTAATTAATGGCGGTTTTCACAGAAGCGTGAGCATGAACACACTTACTTAATCGTGTGCGGTGCGTGTGCGCATGACAGTTGCACCATCTGACACTGTGTTAATCTGACACTGGGCACGAAGCTGACATTTGCACTTTTGTCTTGTTAGCGATTGAATGATTGTGAATTATTGTTTATGGAATGCTCGGTAAACCATACAAATTATGAATGCAGTAATTTTTAGCCCTTCGCATCGCACAAATATGTAGGTTATTGGTTCCAGCTTTATTTTTGACCGAATAATCGTTTCACCTAAATATTTTCTAGTTGTAAAAAAACTAAGTATTTACGAAATTTTAAATTATTTATGCTGATGAACAAAAATTAAGGGTCACTTTTCATACAACTTTGTGTGAGAAGTGCCATGTTATTTTTGCTCGTCAGTGTAGTTTCAAGTACTGTCAGATTTTCTTTGTTATTGCTTGCATTCTTTCAATTGGTCGACTTCTACTTAATTATTATAAACGCGAAAGCTTGTATTTTTGTTACTCTTTCACTAAAAAACTACTCAACTAATTTCCATGAAACTTCACAGTAGGTAATATAGCTAATACCCCAGAATAACCTCAACATAGGCTACTTTTTATCACGGACAATAGATAGTTCTAACGCAGACGAAGTCGCGGGTAACACCTATATTACTACCTACTTTTCACTGTCCAAGGCTCACTCGGGATCGCGTACCTCTGGAGGAACCTTTACACAACCAATTAAACATTCTTCATTCTTTGGCAGATGTACGGTGTGGCAATGTAATAATTTGCAGCGAAAGGGTCTCTCTGACTGTACATTGGTAAGACAACTAAACACGGTAGGTATGACGATGTGAGGATGACCTACCTACAATTGAATTGCTCGACTAAGAAAGGGACCAAGACGAAATAGTCCCACAAGATGTACACAACCGCATCATAACATAAGACATAACATTTAGTGTTGTGTAACAGTGATATGCAAAACAAAGTTTCGTAAAGTGTCATCTTACTGTCACCGCAGTTGTTACAAACTGTCAGCTGCGGTATCTATAGGCATAGTAGAAAAACCTTTCCCACGGGCCAGGCAAAAATCAATCTTGTGACAATGTTACAAACGTTTTGACGTTTTACAAAAGCTTTTCTCACTTAAAGTATACTAGCATATTTAGGTAGAGTAGGGTGAATCCTAAAATGTTTTCTCTGTTCGGGGGCCATTCAAGTGTTACGTAAGCAGATTTTTTACAATTATTTATTTATTTTACAATTATATTGTGGCCCGCCCACTGCCACTTAAGTTTCGCAATTCTTCGGACTATGTCGGTAACCTTAGTTCTACTACAGATAATATCATCATTTCTGATTCTGTCCCGCAGAGAAACTCCGAGCATAGCCCTCTCCATCGCCCTCTGAGTGACTTTGAGCTTCCTTACGAGGCCCATCGTTAGCGCCCAGCCCAGCATACTACGAAGTGCAAAATTCGAACTTCGTATCGTGCCGTCCCTCTCAAGCTAATATTATTTAACACGAGAGTGAGCGGGACGATATGACACGAACTTCGATTTTCGAATTTCGTAATAGTATGGGGGCACGTCTCAGATCCGTAAGTCTTCACTGGCAACACACACAGGTCAAACACTAAAGATAACTATACCTAGATGATATTTTTTAAAGTGGCCAGTTAGTGGCAATTTATACTTGTCATTATAATGTATAATGACATTTATGCATTTGAATGCAAACGCAAATAGTCATTTCATTATCATTGACAAGTCATAGTTGGTTGTCAAAGCGAGTTGTCTGACATTTGATTGCGGATCTAATTCTATGGAACTATATTTACAATAGTAACACTATCTGTGTAGATCTCACGTTATTTATAACATAATGGGGTTTGACATTTCCGTTTTGGGTGTTCACTCTTCTTAGTTACGTCCTGTTTATCAGATAGCAACGCAATAAATCTTATGAAAGCTTTTTTTACTCAATCAGTCGTTACTATGCGGAGGTCCATATTTATGAACTAAAAACAATTGATCTGTAGAAAAATTGGTAGCACGTCGAACTGTGGTTTTGATTTTGGTGGTTTGAGAATTTTGGTGGTTTCAAAATGGGCTCGTGGATAGCTTGAAACGCGTCAGCGTACAGTGCAGTAGTGTGTAGTCGCTTGCCTAGTCACAAAAGTGTAGGTATAGTGAAAAAAGATTTTCCACAGATCAGGCAAAAATCAGTCTTATGTCAAGGTCATAAATACTTTGGCATGCATAAATGTGTCCCAATTCAATTATAACTAGATTTATCGACGTAATAGAGGTATAACAAAAATTCCTGCTTTGTGTATTATAATATGTATACCAGTAAAGCTAACTTGAACAAAACAATATCGCGCTTAAGACCTTTTCACATAACAACGGATTTCAGTAACCAGTAATAATCTCATTCTGAAATCGCTTAAAAAAACTACTCATACACATGCCATTTAAACATAATGCGTCCGAAAACCATTAACACCCAAAATTAAATGAGAACGTGTGAAAACAATAATAATCTAAATAGTGACCTTTGTCTAAGACACCTTGACACGAGGCTTTTTATCAATGGCCGTTTTGCAACCGGCCTCTGCTTTTGCGCATTTGCATATTATAATGATTTAATGATGGTGTTAATGACAGTATTGGCGATGATACGTTTGCGGTCAAGTGCTTAGGATTTGCAGGTTGACAATGGCAGTGATGATTTTACATTCAAGGACATTTTTTTTTTCAGGTTAAAAATTGTCAAAGGCGCCGTTTTTTTGTTTGCGGTTTAACGTAGACATTTCGTACGCGGTGTTCAGAAGTCTTATAATGTTATAAATGATTGGACAATTATATTACACATTAAATCTAAGCTAAAACTAAATAAACTAAAACTTAAAACTAAATTAAATCTAAATAAGGCCACCGTGGCATGGTCCCCAAAAGGCTGGCAGCGTTGCCTCGCTGAATAGCGATGCTTATTCTTTGAGAGAGACGACTGCCAGCCCTTTGGTCACAAGGTGCATCTATTAAGCGCTTTTGCAACTCTGAAATAAATCAAATAAATTATATTAGGCAAAGATAGTGCTTTACAGGTTTTGATGACAGTTCCTATTTCATATTGCCATTTTGTTCGACAACTGTTCAAACCCACCACAAAAATTAGAGCTGTTAATCAAAGTATTTCCTCATTAAATGGTCAAGGGATCACGGGGGAGGGGATGGGGTCCCTTCGAGACCATGGACATAACGTCACGTCCGAAACGTCGAGGTATTTAAGTCTCAAGTATAACACCGCTAAAAGCGAAGTACTTGTGTTTAGAGCGGGTAATAAAGCGCCTTCAACAGTCCCACCAGTTAATCTTTGTGGAGCGCCTTTGCGTAGAGTCACCCGCTTTAAATATTTGGGGCACTGGGTTGCCGAGAGCCTCCAGGATGACCTGGATATCGAGCGAGAGCGCAGGGTACTGGCAGTGCGATGTAATATGTTGGCTCGCAGGTTTGCGCGATGTAACTGGGACGTCAAAGTAACGCTTTTCAGGGCGTACTGTCAGACGCTCTACACGTGCAGCCTGTGGACCACGTACACGCGGAAGGCGCTTAATGCCCTGCGCGTTCAGTACAACAACGGTTTTAGGGTGCTGATGGGGTTGCCGCGTTTCTGTAGCGCGTCAGGGATGTTCGCAAAAGCTCGCATAGACGGTTTCACGGCCATAGTGCGCAAGAGAACTGCCTCCCTGATGTGCCGGGTGCGCGGTAGTCCCAACAGTCTCCTGACCGCGGTGATAGATAATCCGGGTAATATAATGTTAAGGCACTGGAATTATGTTCATTTGGAGTCTAGAGTTTATAGCTTATAATAAAATAGATTCTAATTTGTACTAACATAAATTGTAAGCCTTTGTAAATACTAACAGTACTAATAATTATGGACATTGTCTGAAATATTTATAATAATATAATAATAAGTATTAATTCTGGGACCCTATACATCCCTTTGTAATTTAAATTTTCACAGATATTTGACCTGGAGACCCTATACATCTCCTGCTCAATTAAAACGTGCCAGTAAAGTAAAGTGTTCTGGTTTTGCTGTTCTAATAATTACTTTTTACACTTGTTTCTAAAATGCGGTTTTTTTTTTCTCTCTTAATCTTTTAATGACAGAGTGAGGTTTCTTTGTGTAATTTGTCTGTGGTTACGTATTGTAAGAGCTAATGTAACTTGTTTTTAGAAAAAATGACTTTGTGCCAAGTTTCTTGCGGCGCATTCTTCTTGGCAATCATGGTCTTTCCGAAAGCGCTGGTAGACTCAAAAAAATGACGTGTAAAAGAGCATTCAACTGCCTATTTGCTGAATAAAATTTTGAATTTTGAATAAATGAATATTATTATTATTAAATAATACATTTATTAAACGTAATTAAGTTCTTCTTTTATCATAATAATGTAAGTAATTATAAATAGTTCAACATCAACAAAGCCAATTCGAGGTAATTATCGCATAACCGAGATTATTGGATGATCTCACAATCCTCGTAACCAATCTCGCTTAATCAGAGGCGGCCTATTTCGGCGCGCGTGCAACAATGGCTCACACGCCATAACGGGTTATATAAGAGTATTTATTAATGCGGGGAAATGTTAAGTGTGACATGGTTCCCAAAACAGTCCCCGATTTAAAGATATGTGGATTGTGGACGGTGGAATGTTGAGAGATGGGTACGTTATTGAATAATGCGGTTGAATTTTTGGAGACGCAGGAAGTAGGTACATTACAAAAGGCGAAGAGTCAAGAGACGGAGAGTAATATGTGATGATAGATTAGTTTATTACTTGGTGTGCTGTTCAAGCAGCTGTGACCAGGGATCGTAAAATGCGACTAAATCGATTGAAATGACCGTATGACAACCACTTCACCACAGCGCTTCAATGAATTTTACCCGCATTTTAAGAGTCTGGGGAAATAAATTATTAAGGAGATTAACAAAATATACTTTACTCCCGTAGAATATAACTCGAGTTTATCTAGACATGCTTTGGATTTTTTTTACAGGAGCAAGGAATGCATTCAGTAGTTGCGCGAGCAGACCCTTGGCGCGAAGTTCTTTCTGCCGCCGGATTGTGCGCTCCCAGAGGAAATACCACGAATTAGTAAGAAACATTTTGGGCTAAATTCGACTTATACGCAAGTGATCCGTTTACTTCACTACAATTTTAAATTCACTTTAAATAACATACATAACGTGCGTAAGTTATTATGCTTAAGTAATAGTAATAGGGTGCTTGAGTGGGGGCCTAGGGTGGGACACAGAAGCGTAGGCAGGCATCCGATGCGTTGGACCGATGACCTGGTTAGGGTGCCGGGAGAGACTGAATGCGGAAGGCGCAAGATCGGAAGGAATGGCGTGCATTAGAAGAGACCTACACTCAGCATTGGGTGGATAAGGGTTAAAAAAGAAGAGAGAAGAAGAAGAATAGGCTAAGGCAAAATTAATCTTCCTCTCTGACGCTTAGGACGGTATCTTCCACGTAAAATACCGCCATGTCACTTTCGACGACACGTAAGAACTCTCTAGCCGTTAAGATAATCGGAAAACTATAAACATATCGATTACGGTATCGACTCGTAACAAAACCACAAAAGAAACAATGGAAAAATATTTACACTTTCGCCCCAAATTCGGATGATACGGACAAACAGACAATATTTAGTTCTGCACTGTATTTGGTATGTTTTGTAAGACTTGGTCTAGACTTTTGATGCATGGAATGTCTGAAAATAATAGTTTACGTAATCTTTTTGGGATATGACTTGTGTACTTCACTTTGTTTCGTGACGTTAAAGACAAACACTACTATAATATTATATGTAGCTATGTAGAGCAAGCTTTCTGACTATCAAATTGATTTACTATTCAAGAAAACTTAAACAACGTTAGTGCAAACATGCCCTTTCAAGGCTCCACCTTAGTATTTTTTATGAAATGATTAGTTTTGTAACCATGTTATATTGTGACCAAAGGGCTGGCAGTTTTCTCTCTCAAAGAATCAGCATCGCTATTCAGCGAGGCAACGCTGCCAGCCTTTTGGGCACCATGCCACGGGGGCCTTATTTAGACTTAATTTAGTTTATAGTTTTAGCTTAGATTTAATGTCATTGTAAATTGCTTTTATTATATAAATAAATTATATCCCCTAAAATTTTTTTATTATAAATAAGTATCCAAAAAATCTACACTAGCCATCCTAGCGGATTATTGACTCGCGATTGCCTTAATAACATTGGTAAAATATTCTTTCGGAAAATCTCTTGACCAAAACACAGCAATAATGTCATTGACGTGTGACAAGGAGAGTGCATCGGCCGGCGCCGAACCGGACCGGTCGGAATGCCAAGGCCGTCGCAAATGTCAACCGGCTTGACGTGGGAACGGCGATTCCGGCAAAACGCCGTGGATGATGTGATGTGACTCATCAATAGTTCACAGTGCGTTAGTGTGACAGGGATCTTGCACGGCTGTCAAAGTACATAAAAAGTTATTTTATCTACACACATATCTTAAGTCCTATATTATGCGTTCTTATAGGTACCGTAGGTACCATCATTACGACAGACAGTTTTCATCTTCAAAAACCAATACGTATGGTGTGTTTGTCTATGATTAAAAAAAAAACAGTTATGTTCGCGACAAGTTTCATAAGCTTTCGGCTTCTGTGCCCTAAGCACGACTTGTCGAATCCTGCGTTACGTTACGGTTATCGTATCGAGATCGAGAAATCTCATACTAAATTTTAGTTCCAAATACGCTCACGAGCGGGCGCTGTTCCAAACGTCATACAAACTCATTATAGTTTACTATTCGATTTTACGTGACGTAGGATTCGACAAGTCGTGCTTAGGGCACTGAAACCATCTTAGAGTACTTATAATATGTGTGTAGATAAAGTAATGTATGCAACTCTACATAATTGATTAAAATTACAAGGTAGACTTACATTTAAGAAGCGAAAACGATGGCTCGTTAGTAAAAGCCTTATCACACTGGCGATTTGCTAGCTAGTTTAGTACCTATTGAGACGATCACGCAGCGTGTTCGCCGCGAGTGATATTAGTACGAAGCACTCGCTCGCAAATCGCTAGTGTGATAAGGCTGACATGCCAAAAACAACATCAATTTACACAGTTTCAAAAAAAACAGTTACCTATTTAAGTAAATTTTCTGCTTTTATTTTTCAAATTTACCTACTGCATTTTTGCGTGTGTGTTTTTCTTAAAGCAGTGCCCTTAGTGTAATCAAAAAGCACAAAATACGTCTCAATCGCGTTTGCGTTAAAGTGTCAAATAGTATGAGATTTGTTAAACGCGAACGTGATCGAGACGTGACGAAAACGTGTTCTTGGCCTGGTCGGCGATTACACTAGGCGCTCAGATTTCCCCTCTCCCAAAACTCTAACATTAAGTCTGACCAAAATGATCAGGGTCTGTTGATTGTGTGCGTGTTTTTGGCATTTGTGTGACAGTTTTGTTTTAGTATGAGTTTGTAGGAACGTAGCAAATTTTGACATAAGCGCAGACATGTGCTGTAAGTGTGTGTCCCTCGACTCCCTCAAAAAGTGGCAGAAAAATTGTAGTGCCGATAAGTCGAAGGCGCCTCCCGTCTGTCTGATTCATGGTGGATTTGTTAAATTTGTGTGAATGAATCTCTCTCTCTTTCTCTCTGACACACTCTACGAAAACTATTCAAAAATCTTGATTATGGAACGCGTTCATAAGAGAGCAATAATTTCTGTGCTCCAAATACGTCTTGTCTAACGGTGCGAATGGACGTGTGGCCATCTTAATGACAATTAGCAAAGCACAAACAAATAAAGGTCACTTAACTAGATCGTCCACACACGTAACGTTACGTCACCACATGGGAAGATGGCCTTTTGGCGGTAGTGGGTTGGAGCGTCGGCAGAATAGTAGATTAATGTCTAGAGTAATGTAGGCTATCTTAGTTTAGTTGGCTAGTTAAAAATTATGACTGTGCTTGAGAATGCTTGAAGTTTTTCACCCCCAGAAAAAATCAAAATTACCGGTTAGTTCTTCGGCCAACGTATTGGTATACGAAGAGTCAACGCCACCAGCGTTTTGGGCCGCTTGCACCGAGGTATCGGCGTCGCGGGAACGTTTTCTATTTTAGATTTAAGTTTTTCATGCAGTCCGTCTGTTGTTTCCGTTCGAATAAAATGTGCATTTAAATAAATGAAAAAAAAAACTGTAATAAAAAAGTAACGAAAGTTATAAAATAAATTATACAAACTCTCAGTTAAGTTGATGTCTGACAGTAAAACAAGCTTCTACAAAAGCTTCGAAATCTAATTAGTTTCTTTTAGATCCTTAACTTACTCGTATGTATTGTAATTATAAAAGACTTTTAACTTGAAGGAAAACCCAGAGGAAGGACTACGAGAGATCTGTTTCACACGCAGTGTTTGTAAGCAGCGCTTGTTAATAAAAAAAAATTAGGCCATTATTATGACAAAAGCGGGATTTAATTCCCGTTAATAATAATGTCGCTTTTATCTTATAATGTGTGAAAATCGCGCAAGTTTAAATCAATAAATTGGACCATCATACGGAACGATGGAATTTAATCTCAGAGTTAACTTAAAACCATTCAAAAATATCAGGTTAACTGGAAATTTGACATGCGTATACACATCCGATGTGCATCCGAACAACTTGATTTTTGAGTTTTTACGGCAATATTCATGCTGATCTTGGTTATAAACAAAGAGAAGCAAACAGTTAATTTTGTGAAGGTATAATGTTCCTTTTCCTACATGTGTAAGCTCTCTGTAAAAATAATTCATTTTACATGGATTAAAAAAAACTAACTTTCTCAGTTAGAATAAAATAAACGGTACAGTCGAGGAAATTTATTCCTGTCCCACCATGGAACCTTTTCATAGTGAATATCACAGAGACATCGCATTGCTTGACAAGAAAAATCGTTATGACATTTACTATGAAAACATTCTATGGTGGGTCAGGAATTAATATCCAAAACTGCCTGCATTCACAACTAGCATAAACTTTAAAAAAATCTTAATTGTTTTTGCTATCGTTACGTACACATGACTCTCTCAGCAACCGTTACGGCCTTGAACTTTTTGCTTTCGGCCAGTTTAGCCGTTAGAGAGTACATACAGACATACACGTATTGCCGGGCCCATTGTCTTAACTTCCATTATCTTGTGATTACGATCATTATCTTTAAAGAATAATGAAGGGCTTGAAAACGAGTGTTATGTACAATGTTCTTTTAATAGATATGGATACAGGTAGGTGCATGAATTGGCATAAATTAATTTATACTTTAAACGTCATCACCGGCCTTTGTTTTACGTCCCACTGCTGGGTACAGTCCTCCTCTCACAATGAGAGGGCTTGGGCTATAAGTTCCCACGCGGGCCTGGTGCGGATTAGGACCCTCACACGCACCATTAATTTTGCTTTGGAGGAGTGTGTTGTGTAGGTGTCCTCGCGATGTTTTCCTTCACAGAATTGCTCATCTTACTAGCTAATACTAGTAGTAGTAATAGTAGAAGTCCTAGTGCTTGCACTGTTGAGATCTATAAGGAGATAGAGTGTCAGCCATAAGACATATCCAACATACTTCCTAATTTCGAATCCCCGACAAAAAAGTTTGACAAACAAAATCTGTCAAAAACACCTTACTTTGAAATCTTTTTTCCAGTTTTGCACGTTGGTTAGGTTATTGATATACATACATGTTTTGACGATAATAATGTTATAGTTAAATTGAGAAACGTTTTTACATGTCAAAGTGTTTGTGACCTGGACATAAGATTGATTTTTGCTTGTTCCGTGGAAACTATACTTACTCTGACAACTGAACGGATGTTTGCTTCTAGAACCAATATCAAACAACGTTATTATATATCACAAATGGTGACGAAACCCGCACATCACAAACTGAATCTCAGGGTGCTCCGCTCTATAAAATGCATTAAAATATTTTGCAAGTCTCAATTGCTCCACTTTTGGACCTTTATGATTTGATATTTGACTACTTAGTAGAGTTAGTCTAGTCTAGAAATGTACTGGTTGGTATTTAAGTCTATTATATTGATTGTTGATCTATTAATTCATTTATTCATCCTTTATGATTAGTAACATTGGTCCTACTTAATTACTATGTTAGTTAATCGATGTCAGAAATAAACCCCTAAAAACACTAATCAAATAACCCGCCCCTGACCGCTCCCGGCGCCAAGCTCCCCATCACACTCGCCGCATCACCGCGCTGAATGGCGATGGCCAACCTCTGCACCAAGAACGAACTGGAGCGGGAGTCGCCAGAGACATCCGCGAGCCTACGACCCAACTCCCGCACAAAACCCTTTGCATCCGCACCCCAACTGCCCACGGTCTCCACAGCCACAGGAACAAAGTGGTACAGCTGCTCCAAGGCTGCGTACTTAAGCCGTTTCTTTGCACCGGCCTCCTCCGCGGCTGCAGACGGGGCGCGGACGGTACGGTTGATCTATTAATTGTAATTTATTGATTCATTTTTTATGCGTACCAAATTTTTACTAACTACCTAATGTCTATGACACAGGATGCTTCTAGAACCCCAATTACTTGTTACGCACATTACAATTGTAATTACCCAACTGCCTAAGGAGGTTATGTTTTTCGAGAGTATGTATGTATGTATGTATGTCTAAGTCTTTGGCACGCTCTTCAAACTAAACCGTTTGTCGGATTTCAACGTATGAGGTGTCATTGGATTCGTCTTAGTTTTGGGAGAGACATAGGATTTATTGTTTCTTAGAATTGCAGTCGGGTTTTATGTTTTAATTTTAAGTTGGTTAGATTATTTCTCCAAGAATTATTGTTGACATAAATAAAAGTATTAGTTGATGCAACTTGTGACCAAAGGGCTGGCAGTTTTCTCTCTCAAAGAATCAGCATCGCTATTCAGCGAGGCAACGCTGCCTGCCTTTTGGGCACTATGCCACGGGGGCCTTATTTAGATTTAATTTAGTTTTAAGTTGTAGTTTATTTAGTTTAAGCTTAGATTTAATGTCATAATAAAATATTTCCCTCAACATAGCGATCGAATTACCTAGTACCTTAAAGCTAAATATAAAAAAACAACCGGATTATTTTGACTTTCGTTTTTAATCCCCAAGTGTGTATCTATGTGTACGTGTGTAGCATGGTAGCTCCTAAATGGATCTACCGATTTGTACATGGTTTTTTTTTAACAAAATCTTAGTATGAACGAAATAGTATTTAGTTAAGATTTATAAAAATAGGTTGAGCCTTTTTTGAGAATTGACCTTTGAAATGAAAATGGGGTGGTTTTTCAACTTTTTTAAGTTGTTTAGGTTAATCCGCTGGCCTATTGGAACGGAGTAGAGCTCCTCATCACCATCATGTCAGCCGAAAGACGTCCACTACTGTACATAGGCCTCCCCCAAGGCTCTCCACTCATACCGGTGTCAGATAGGTAGAGCTCATACTCTACGCATATTCGGCACACTGCCCTAATCATTGCTAACTCTGCAACACTAATTCACTTTGAAATCCCATACTTCCATTGTTATTACTTATTATGTAAATAACTTAATGAATCTTACTTGCTCACTTACATAACCTACTCGTAACAGATGATGTCGTACCCCGCTAACAGAAAAGGGCGTATCTCCATAGGAAACCCACGGCAGTTACGTCCTTTTATGTTAATAGGGATGCGCTTGCATTGATAAAGTCCGGGGGGGGGGGGGGGGGGGTAATTAGAGTTGTTTTGTTTCACATCTGATTGGATTACGATTCCGGCAGGTACACAATGGTTTTTGATTGTTGGTGTAATTAGGTTGGCTGTCAAATGTTGCTCTAGTTTCGACGGGAGTTGCATTTCTGCTGTTTTTGTGGGACATGTCAACTTTTTACTATAATGGAGGTGAGTCAAGGTTGTAAAGGTACGGCCGAGGAAGTTAATTCCTGACCCACCATGGAACCTTTTCACAGTAAACGTCATAGTGACATCGCATAACTTGACAAGGAAAATCGTTATGACGTTTACTATGAAAATGTTCTATGGTGTGTCAGGAATCAATTTACTCGACTGTACAACGGGATACACAGACAATTATTTGAGCAATGATTGCATTAATTGCCAGTCAACAGTTATAAACTTCGAATTTCGTGCTTCGGAGTAGTGGCTCAGTTCGTGTCAAACTTAATTGAGCTTAGAGTGAAGTCAGTTGTAGGGGGAACGAGACACACAGAGACTAACGGGAATGTGAGAGCGGGATCGCGATACTCCCTCCCTTGACCTGAACAACTTTAGAGACGTAATTAAGTTTGAAACAACAAGAACAAAGAAATTGAGTTGTTTGTAAGAGAAGACGCTACGCGGAGATCCGTAGTTAGGTCATTCGAGTCAGCACAGTTACATAGGAGCATTAAACTCTAGTTAGAGCTAAATCCTAGATTAAGTCATTACTCATTAGAAACTGTATTTTTATCTATACACACATATCATAAGTCCTCTATAATGCGTTCAGAAATCGAAAGCATTACGACAATCGGTTTTCATCTTCAAAACCAATACATTTTAAAATAAAATAGGCCCTAATTACAAGTAACGGATTAAATTAAATTGCTCCTCCGCGAAGTAGTGCAGTAAATACACACAGTAGCATAGTAGCAGTAGTGCATAAATACTCAGCGCAGACGAGGCTATTCTGCATGACTATACTGCACTACTTCTCGGAGGAGCAAACTAATTTAATCCGTTACTTGTAACATGGACCTCCGCAAAGTTACGCCTGAATCAATACAATATTTAGGCCCTAATTAAAAAAAAACTGTTGATACGAAACGTCAGCTCGGTACGTTTAGGTATCTATGATTTAAAAAAAACTTCTTTATGCCTTCGCCTTCTGAACCTTAGATACTTATAATATGTGTTTAGATAAAGTAATACATGCAACTCTACATAACTAGACCATAAACCACTCGTGTGATCCTATTATGAAATTCGGCTTCGCCTCGTTTCATGAAAACACAGTCGTGTTTTAAGGACTCTCACTATGTAACAGTTGCATAAACTACCATAGGTCATTGTAAAAGCCAATACAATCATTAAAAATAATTCACTGTTTTGGTTACATAGATATTAAGTACTCTCACTTACCCAAGAACTTGTTTTTGACCGCTTTTCAGGCACACAAGTCACAACTGTAACAAAAAGACGCTAATTATAGATAAATAAATAGTAAATAAATAAATATCATGGGACAATTGATCTAGTCCCAAGCTAGGCAAAGCCTGTACTATGGGTACTAGACAACGGATAAACATACTTATATGAGTAGATAAATACATACTTATACACATATTAAACATCCAAAACCCGAGAACAAATCAACAAACACTCGTATTCATCACACAAACATCTGCCCCGACCGGAGATCGAACCCGGGACCTCAAGCTTCATAGTCAGGGTCTCTAACCAGCTCTCTGCCAGGGTCTCTGCTATTCGGTCGTTCATAGATCATTATATTAAAAGAGCACAGAGGGTCGAGCACGACTTTACAAATGCTGCGTAACGTTACGGTTACCGTATCGAGATCGATAAACCTCATACTAAGTACCAAATACGCTCACAGACGGGCGCTGTTCCAAACGTCATACAAACTCGACAACGTTTACTATTCGACTTTACGTTACGCAGCATTCGTAAAGTCGTGCTCGACCCTCGGGAATACTTAAAGTATTGGCAACTGTCCGATTTAAAACTATGTCCGGGGTACAACAGTTTCCCCTATATCATGATATTCGTGATGCCGTATTTTGAAATACAAAATAAATTCGGCTTGCGTCTTCGCGACCTTTCCACTTCCTATTGCTACAGACATACAGTCACTCTCGGGACCCTAGTTACCCTAAAGGTCTAGTGTCGACACTAACTTATTGTTCGGAGAAATGTGTCGTCGTACCGAGAGATGGCGTGCTTAGATAACTGTGATGTCATGACACCTCGGAAATAAGAGTCGCATCGTTATTTATTGTATGGAGCAAGGACCATAAAACCAAGAGGACTGCCAGTGTCTATACGACGCCGCGTTCCTTTGAAATAATACGCCTGCTGTAGCTAGTTTTACTACGGAGGGGTCTCTGTACCATTTATTTGGTATGACATTTAGACCTCTGGCTAACACAATAGCGCCATATTTTTTTTTCTTTCAGTTCATAGATGGCGCTATTGTGTTAGCCAGAGGTCTAAGTGTCATACAAAATTAATGGTACAGAGACCTCTCTATAGTGAAACTAGCTACAGCAGGCTCATTATTTTACAGGAACGTGACATTGTATAGCCATTGGCAGTCCTCTTGGTTTTATGGTCCTTGGTATGGAGTAATTGCGTTGTTGAGGTTACTGCAGTATTGAGCTGCAGGCTTAGAAGTATATTCTAGTGTACAGTCAAGTGCAAAAATTAGGGTACCTACATACAAATTTCTCAAAAATATGTCACATAGCTCTTACGTAGAGCAGTATAAGTAGTTATATAAATACTAGCTGTTGCCCGCGACTTCGTCCGCGTAGATTTCGGTTATAGTTATCCCGCGGGAACTATACAATTTTCCCGAAAAAGTAGCCTTTTATTCCCCAATTATCAAACTATCTTCTTGCCAAATTTCATCTAGATTTGTGGAGCGGTTTTCCCGTGAAGAGGTAACACACAGACAGACAGAGAGACAGAGTTACTTTCGCATTTATTATAATTAGTTAGGATGCAATTCTGATATTGACAGTAAGACATACACTACAGCAATAGCTTACCATTGGGCGAGCCGCACACTCGTCTTCCAACAAGATTGTTATAAAAATCGGAATGGCATAATTATGTATACCGGCATAGGCATAATTATCATGTCTCATAAAGGTATCATGTCTTGAAACAGATCTATCAATTAGAATCAAAAGTAAAACCGCAATATACTTAATTATTGTGTAATATTTATTAGCCTACAATTATCTGGCGACGGCATCGAGGGTGAAACCGTCGCGTGCGCCGCAAGGAAAGTTGCGCCCGCGCATACAATATTTTAGAGCGGATTAATTGACAGTGACAACTCTACTGAAATATACAATGACAATTCATAGAAGACCAAGGTAAGCGTCGCAATGATCAACACGTTAATTCCCTTTTTCTAATAATTGACACTCTGCTTTCACCTTTATTGCTACGTATTAAGATTGAAGGTGCCAACTATTGGGACAGTGTCTAATACTGGTTAGCTGGTTACCTTACTTCACATTTAACAAGACTCGATCTAGTAACCTCCAGCCCATACTTGTTTAGCTCTAGGTCAATTGGTGTTATTGTCCTAGTGTTTTCAATTTGGTTTCGACTCTAGCTTAACAGAATTGCGAGCCGCCAGTTTACGTCAAAATGTCAGACATCTTTGATCAAACATTTTTTTTTCTACCATTTTCCTTGCCGTAGTGAGATGAAAAGTTATGTGTTTCGCTCGGCGGCAGTTATTTTATGTCTCGTGCCTTGAAACCCTCGCTGCGCTCAGGATTCTATTTTTGAACAACACACTTCGCACACGCGTCAATTTTAGAATCCTTTGCTTGCTCGGGTTGCATATTTAATAACTGTACAGAGGTCGCAAAAGTTTTACTACCGTGCCGTTGCTTACTTTTTAGCGGGTCACCTCACTTCAAAGGTTGACAAACGGTGCCCTAACCATTCAGAACTTTGGATTAGGCAATTTGCGACTAACATAAAGGCAAACGCACAAAGGGTACAAGTGGGCAATTGCTACTGTTCGATTTACGATTATTGAGTAATAAACTAAATGAGTTTCCTAGTTATTGTATTAGTTCTACACATTTGGTTATTTTGCGGCGTAATAATAGTAGTTTCTGATACAAGTGCGGAAGTATGCCTCAAGTAGACACCTCGGGACTGGTGCAAAATGACACTTCCGCACGTGTACCAAACGACGTTGTTAATGACATTTGCGATAAATGACAATCAAACTATAGGCGGTTCGCCAGGAGCGCGCGCACCATCATCCATCCAATATTCTAGTGAAAGACAGACAGACAACCAGGGCTCCGTTTCTCGAAGCTTATCAGACTAATAATATGAGTGTTTTGTCTAGTAATTGACATGAAAAAATTAAACAAAACACAAATATGATTAGTCTAATAACCTTCGAGAGCTGGAGGTCGTATCGCAGGATCGTTCCAAATGGAGGAAAATGCTGAGAGCCCTGGTTATCGCTGATTACGGATAACAGGACATGATGATGATGATGATGATGAAGATGAACCCTCGAGAAACGGGGTCCAGGTCAGGTGAAAATATACTTTAAAATGATGGTCTTTTTGTTGAAACTAACTAACAACTTATCTAAAACGCATCTGACATACGACTTAATAACATTCTTCTGTATATATATCGGATTTGAGGCTAAAATAGGAATTTCTTTTGAAGTGGAAGAAGACGGTGGAGGGTCAGGAGCTGTGTTTTCAGGTCCCTCCATCCTTGCTCAAGAAATAAATCAAATCAAAATTATAAAGAGTAAATTTTATGGTGTAGCTTTAATCACAATTAAAGTTTACAAATCTTAGTCAAGTACCAGTTATTATTATTAATTTATAATACAACCTTATCAGTTCGACGGTCCTCAGGCAAATAGACCTTCTCTAGCCATTCCTGATCGTACTCAAACTACTATTCGCGCCATGAACTGTGCGCTGTGATTGGTCGATCAATCCGGCAACCAACCAATCAGAGTTGCGAACGATCAACATTACAAATAGGAAAGTAATGCACTCTTTATTGAAATCCTTAGCTAGTTAAATTACTTATGATAGATTTAAGATCTATAAATCACTCTTATAATTGACAACAGTCTAAAAATCAATAAAAACAATATTAAAGTTAACCAATTGTTTGTGCGAGACAATCTGAAAGTCACTTATTTATTTAAAACAACGCCATCTAGCATAAAACTGCAATACAGTGGCAATGTTAAATTAATAGTCTAGTGATTAGCGATCTAAAACTACGAACTACCGCTAGATGGCTCTGTAGGTCTCATAAACTAAAGCGGAATAAGTTTACAAATTTAATTGCTAGAGTAAACTAATCGATTTAGGCGACATATATAACTGCTCAATTAAAATTGCTGTTAAATTAGTATGGCGTGGAATAAACAAAATACCAAGTAAAGGATTAAATTAATTTTCTCCTCCGCGAAGTAGTGCAGTATAGTCATGCAAAATAGCCTCGTCTGCGCTGAATATTTATTTTCATGCACTAATACTCAGCGCAGACGAGGCTGTTTTGCATGACCATACTGCACTAATTCGCGGAGGAGCAAATTAATTTAATCAGTTACTTGTAACCTCCGCAAAGTTACGCCTGAATCAATACAATATTTAAAAACAAATTAACCGCACTCCGATCTTGTATTAATAACAAACGTGAACAATCCTCATTATCTCGGAATATAGCAAAAACGAAGCGGGAAACTCGTAATGATGTTTTAATTAAAACGTCTGTCGGCAAAGAAATGGCGGAAGGCGATTTCTTACATGCCGACCTATTTGCATACTACGTCCTATTCCTATACAACAATGCAGTGCCCTTAGTGTAATCTAAAAGCACAATATACGTCTCGATTGCGTTTGCGTTAAAGTGTCAAATAGTATGAGAATTGTTAAACGCGAACGCGATCGAGACGCGGCGAGCTCGGCTGGGCAGCGTTCGGGAAGCTTCGCAGTGTCTTCTCGTCCAAATTACCGCAGTGTTTGAAGTCAAAAGTCTTTGACCAGTGTGTGTTACGGATCTGAGACGTGGGCGCTAACGATGGGCCTCATAAGGATGCTCAAAGTCACTCAGAGGGCGATGAAGAGGGCTATGTTCGGGGTTTACTGCGGGATAGAATCAGAAATGATGATATCCGCAGTAGAACTAAGGTTACCGACAACCCGAAGAATTGCGAAAGTTAAGTGGCAGTGGGCGGGGAGCGGGGCATTGCTCGCAGGACTGGTGGCCGATGGGGCCAGAGGGTTCCCGAATGGCGTCCGAGGACCGGGAGACGAGCTGTCAGTAGGCCTCCAACAAGATGGAGCGACGACCTGGTAAAGATCGCGGGACCGCGGTGGATGCGGGAAGCACAAGACCGGTCAGAGTGGAGAGCCGCGGGGGAGGCCGCCGGCCAGCAGTGGACGTCTTTCGGCTGACATGATGATGATGATGATGACAACAATGTGCTTATTGAAAGACGCTCATTATACTGCGTTGGTAAATAATATTTTTGCGTTTTTTTTTGTCACAAGGTCCACATTCAACAGGAAATTCGAACGAGGAAGCTTTCAAGCAATAAATATTTTTGTACAGAGATTCAGAGCATTCTACCTTTGCGATGGCATGCGCTTGCAATGGGAGAGTATTGCTCTATAACATCACTATTTTCAAAATCCTCGTACGTAAAAATTTATGAGTAAACGAAATTAAGCCTAAAACCGCGCGAGGTACTAATCTCGCAGTAAGCTATTGGCTTTGAGATACGAGCTTTTCAAAGTGGTATTTAAGTCACTTTGATAAAGTCACGGTCAATGTTTTGCGTGGAACCATGCGCTTGTGACATTTGTCAGTGTTTAAAGTTTATGATGACTGGGTTTAATTTATCTACAGTTAAGTGTTTCGTGATCAGGAAGTTTTTAAAACTAAAAAGTACACAAAATGTCATATCATCATTATCATCATCACCGGCTTTGTTTTACGTAACACTGCTGGGCACAGGCCTCTTCTCACAATGAGAGAGCTTAGGCTATAGTTCCTACGCGGGCCCAGTGCGGATTGGGAACTTGAAACACCATTGAATTGCTTCGCAGGAGTAAGCAGGTTTCCTCACTATATTTTCCTTCGAAGAAAAGCTCATGATAAATTAGAAATGTAATTTTCGCATATAAGTTTTGAAAAACTTATAGATGCAAGCCTGTTTTTAACATGAAACTACCGTGAGACTCAATCGTAGTGAAATAGAACGGATCACTCACGTATATAAGTCGAGTTTAGCACGAGATGTTGTGTGACGCAGTGTGCGTGTCGCTGCCGGTGGGTCGTGCGCTCCCAGAGGAATTACTACGAATTAATCCGAAACAAGTCGGACTAAACTTGACTTATATACGTGAGTGATCCTTTTTATCTCACCTGCCTGAGTCTGGGCTCGTACCCACGACCGTCTGCTTGACAGGCCATAGGTCAAACCACTAAGCTACCACGGCTTTTCGCGCAGACCAAGCCGACATCGAACGCCAATACTTACATAACATTGGTACACTTAATCATCTTATTAATGCAACATCCACAAAGAACTAATTCGCACATTGTTTTTGTGCCAATTAACATTTGCAGTGCGGTTACCCAACCATAATATTACACTTGCACGTTTGACAAAACACGCAAGTTATGTCGTTTGCGAAACTGGAATTGCGACGCCATTTTTATTTATGTTATTATAACATTTGCAAAGAATCCCGTGTGTTTAAGTTGTAAATGTTTTATGAGGTTTGTCGCGTCTGTGACATCGTTTGTGAAACTTTAGCTAATAATAATTAAAGAAAAAATACACACACATAGTGGAACGTAGAACCTCCTCCTTTTTTGAAGTCGGTTAAAAATACATAGGGCCGGCGCAGCGGCTGAGGCGGTCGAAGATGGCAAAAAAAGGAAGTACAGGGGTCTCGACGCCGGATACAATTTCGTTGTCTTCGGAGTCGAGACCCTCGGTCCGCGGGGCCCTGGGGCGAAGGACCTCATCAGTCAACTGACAAAGCGATTGGTCGACGTCATCGAGGGCAAGAGGGCTGGCAGCTTCCTTGCACAACGTATTGGCATGGCCATACAGCGAGGAAATGCTGCCAGCGTTCTTGGAACCATGCCACAGGGGCCGTTTTTAGAGTTTTAGATTAGGTTTTAGTTTATATTTTTAGTTTTAGTTTGTTATTATAATTATTTTGTCTATTATGATAGACAAATACGTTATAGATAAATACGTTAATAAAAAAATCTGTAAAGTTGAATAGGTGGTGATGAGTCACATACATTGATATAAATAGACAGACTATACGCCACCGCTTCACCGCGCGCGGACAAGCAATTATAGGCGATTAGGTGATTCGGTGACTTTTAATCCCTTCATGATTGACATTATGACAGTCTAATGACAGCTAATGAGTGAGGGCCGCATTTTGTCAGCGCTGTACAGCTATCTTTAATGTTTTATATCCATGGTCACATAAGTAATTTTAATTTTGGAGAGTATCAGATATTTTTAAGCGACTCTGTGTCCGATACTTATGCCGTTACCTAAAAACGATATTTGGACTTTTATTAGATTATGGAAGACCGAATTGCCTAGTGGTTAGAGACCCTGACTATGAAGCTTGAGGTCCCGAGTTCGATCGCCAGTCGGGGCAGATGTTTGTATGATGAATACGAATGTTTGTTCTCGGGTCTTGGCTGTTCAATATGTATATAAGTATGTATTTATCTATATAAGTATGTTTATCCGTTGTCTAGTAGTCTATTAGTACACATAGTACAGGCTTTGCCTAGTTTGAGCGACGAACTGGTAAAGATCGCAGGACCGTGGTGTATGCGGAAAGCACAAGACCGGTCTGAGTGGAAAGCCGCGGGGGAGGCCGCCGGCCAGCAGTGGACGTCTTTCGGCTGACATGAAGAATAGGTATAAATTGACCGTTTATCGATGGACGGTAACCTTGCAGTTAGTAAAAGTAGTTACTCTTAGTAATTGCTCTGCTAATTATTATATAAATACCGATCGTTACATTTTAGATCGAAGGTCGATATAATTGTATAATATTGTCGTTAACTGCTATTTTATTTCAATTCAAGGATATCAAATTTTGTTAATTGTATTTAATTTATCAACAAAAAAAGATGAAACTGGGTCTTGGCATAGAATACACGATAGTACAAGATCTTAGGTTCAAGTTTGGTAAGCGAAAACCCGGAAAGCGTACGGAGTTTTTCATTTAAAGTAATGGTTATTTTTACGTTGCTTCTCTATTGTACAGAAAATACAATAACAATACAAAGACAGGTTACAAGCAATGAGATACAAGCAAGTCGTCCTAAGATAAATAAAAAGTTTAACCAGTTTCACCATAATCCTTTATCTCAGGAGTTCCGAACCAGGGGGGGGGGGGCATAGAGAGATGTCAAGGGGGCGGAAAGCGTTTGCATTTTCTTTTTTTTATATAACAAAAAACAAACAACATTAAGAAATAGCATTTCAATGTAATGTTTAATTATTTTAATTTAAACTTTTAAAGTTTGTTTAGTAAAGGGAGGGGGGGGGCATGAAAATATTATAAATAATCCGGGGAGCCTCATCAAAAAAAAGGTTGGGAAACCCTGCTTTATCTTATCGTAAATCCGCAAAGTTTTACTCAAAGTGTAGGGTCACCGCAAAGAGCGCTTTGCCCTTTGCAGGTACCATCAGCAAATAAGTGCTTCGAGAGCGATAGTGAACTAGTACCGTGACCTTCCCACCGCAGCGGAGCATAGAGCACTGTCACAATACAGAGGCGAGAAGTACTTATGTTTTTCATAATTTCATTCTTAATTTAATTTCATTCTATGAATGTTTCATAAAAATAAAAACAAAAATAATCAATAAATCGATTATTTTCATTGATTCAGAAAATAGCTCCATCTCTTGCCACTAATGCGTAACTGTAGAAGTTCCGTAGTGGGTGAGCCGCTTGATTAAGCTACTCATAGATGGCGCTAAGGAGAGATCGTCCAAATAAAAATATGACACAAGGCATTGAAAAATTCGTTAGGTACACCAACGTTAAGTATAGCTTAATTGGTGGAGCGTGGTACGGATTACCGAGGTTGCTGGTTCAAGTCCAGCTGCTTAACGGATTTTTCTTTGCATTGTCATTGTATGAATTTCATTCTATGAATGTTTCATAAAAATAAAAACAAAAATAATCAATAAATCGATTATTTTCATTTTTACTTATGTTTTTACCCGTCTACGACCAAGCCAAAAGGAAAGGGCGGGGGGGGGGGGGGGGGGGAGACCTGTGCCCTGCAGTGTGACGTAAAAAAGGCTAGATGATGATGATGATAGGACAACTGACGCCGCTTAACCTAGTCCCAAAACAAGCAAAGCCTGTACTATCGGGTAGGTACTACACAGCGGATAAATATCCAAAGCTCGAGAACAAACATTCGTATTCAACGTAAAAATAACTGTCCCCCGACCGACCAAGTTTTATATTAAGGTTCTCTAACCACTAGGCTTAAAGTTAAAATAAGTAATGCTTAAGTTCATTCTTTAAAAAAAAAACAAATATTCCGGCGAATTAAGAACGTCCTCCTCTTTTTGGCAAAATATTTTAATCGTTGTTTTTCAAAAACACATACAACTTCAACCTAAACAGGATGAACTAATACAAACTTAAACTTATACTGTTCTATTTAATACTTATTATTACTTAACCAAAACAAATTTGCTCTAGAGACATCGTGTTAAATCTATTAACACTATGTTAACATTTTAACGCGTTTGACCTTAACTTAAAAACGTGAGAAACATTGCAAAAACACCTTATTACTATTTCCAAATTTCAACTACTCACATAACAATTATTCTACCACGCCCGCTACTCATCTCCAAAGGTCAAGCCACACAAAAGCTAACCGTATTACAAAATGATACGGCTCAATTTCGAATGGGTAATTTCCAATTGATTTAGTAGCATCCAATTATTTTTCGCAGTTAAACTGATACGTAATCATTATTTATTTCAATCTGATTGATGAGGTGTGGGTTTATATATTTTATCTACACACATATCATAAGCCCTCTATAATGCGTTCAAAAACCGTAGAAAATGACCAGCATTGCAGCACGACGACGACTTCTCGCCGACAGCCACCACCAGGAGGTCCAGCAGTAAAGTAATAGTCATTACGACATTGAATTCGATGTCGTAATGACTTTTCGATATCGAATTCGATTTTTTAAATTTGACAACCAACGTAATTTACAATCATATTGAAATAAAACGGATCACTCACGTATATAAGTCGAGTTCAGTCCGACATGTATAATTAACTAGTGATACATTTTTTTTTTTACAAAAAAAAACAGTTTACAAAACGTCAGCTCGGTATGTTTGTCTATGATTTAAAAAAAAACAGTCAAATTCGTGACAGGTATGGGTATGATATATGCCTTCGGCTTCTGAACCCATCTTAGAGTACTTATAATATGTGTGTAGATAAAGTAATGTATGCAACTCCACATAATTAGGCCTTTAAACACTCATTATGTAGCAGTTGCATAAACTACTATTATTTATCGCAATTTTTATGGGCACATTCGTGATTTACCGTCGTCGCTTGAAAGTGATCGGAGCGTTTAGTTTAACGAGGTATGTCAGTGCTCGGGTCTCGCCTAAGTTACGACCCGCAAAGCAAGCCCACCAGGGCCTATTTAACTACCACTGTCACCACTGTCCATAGACACCCGCCACCCCGGGGGGTTTGCAAATGCGTGAAATGCGTTGCCAACCTAGAGAGCTAAGATGAAATGCCTCTTATGCCCGTAATTACACCGGCTCTTTTACTCTCCACACCGGAACACAACGGTTCAAGCACCACTGCTTAGCGGCAGGATTAGCAAGTAAGATGGTGGTAGCGATCCGGACGGACCTCGTACAAGGTCCTAACCACCCGCAAATTGGTGGTCAATGTGGTATATTTTCAACGTCATGTGTTTATTGACGACCGGATAGCCTAGTGGTTAGAGACCCTGACTATGAAGCTTGAGGTCCCGGATTCGATCCCCGGTCGGGGCAGATGTTTGTATGATGAATACGAATGTTTATTCTCGGGTCTTGGAGGTTTAATATGTATATAAGTATGTATTTATCCATATAAGTATGTTTATCCGTTGTTTAGTACCCATAGTAGGTACAGGCTTTGCCTAGTTTGGGACTAGGTCAATTGGTGTAAATTGTCCCATGATATTTATTTGTTTACAATCTACCATGTTTTATGATTTATTATTATGATTATTTTAGGTATATTTAGGCTCTCTCTGTGTCACGAAGCTACTCTGCGCGCCGTGTCGTCCTTTCCCCGATCTCGTTTGACGTTACATTCGCTTACATTCACCCGCGATGCGCACGGGCATTCGACATAACTATTCGTTGCTTTGCAATTCATTTTAGCTGTATAGACTGGATTATTTTATAGATCACGACGCATAGCGATGTGGTTTAGGGACCTACCTACAGGGGATCGATTCTTGAATCTCACTCTGACTAAATTCACTGATTTCTAAAAAGCTCATATTTTTTTATCTCACCGGTTACCAAAATTCTCATGCCTATGATATCAAACTACGAATGCCCTCGCCCACTCGTAAACGAGATCACTGAGTGACTTCTTGACCACTGGCATTGACAGCTAACCTCAATATACTATGTTGACTCGCTTGTCTATGACAGAAACGCAGATTAGCTGCATGTTAATAGACGGGTAAGACATTCAAAAATAAGGTTTTTGGCAAAAAGTGATATCAATGTCATGGGTGAGAATTTAGTCACCAAGTGAGATTCAAAAATCGATCCCCTGGTTTGTAGGCCGCGCACGAAGTTTTCGAATCCTGCGTAACGTTACATTATCGTATCGAAATCGAGAAACCTCATTCTAAATTTTAGTTCCAAATACGCTCACGGGCGGGCGCTGTTCCAAACGACATACAAATTTCTCGATGACGTTTTTCTACTCGATTACGTTACGCAGGTTTCGAATATTGGTACTCGGGGCCTCTGCAAAGAGATCGTCTTTTGTTTCATTTCATCGTCCGAACTGAGCGTCTATTAAGTATAGTGTAATCGACGACCAAAAAATAAAAATGTTAAATACTTACTACGAGAATCGTTTGTTATCGATACGTGCCGCTAGAGGCGGTGCCAATTTGACCATAGTACTTCTGAGCGTCTAGTGTAATCAACGGCCAAAAATACGTCTCGACCGCGTTTGCGTTACGGGCGTCAAATACTGTGAGAATTATTCGTTGTCGATACGTGCCATTGTGGCGCTGCTAAAATGTGCCCATAGTAATTCTGACGTAAACGCGAACGCGATCGAGACGTGTTTTTTGGCCGATGATAACACTAGAAGCTCAGACGTTAACGCGAACGTTTTCTTGTGTCAATATGACACTAGGGGCTCAGAGGCACGAGGACGAATATTCGAATTCCGCGTAACTTAATCGAATAGTAACGTTATCGAGAAATTCGTATGACGTTTGGAACAGAGCCCGCCCGTGAGCGTATTTGGAGCTAAAATTTAGTATGAGGTTTCTCGATTTTGATACGATAACGTTACGCTACGCAGGATTCGAAGACTCGTGCTTGGCCTACAGGTCATGCATATGTTTACGGTCGAGGTTTGAACGATATTATTGCCTGGCCTAATCGTTTTTAAATAACTCCATCAAGTCTGCGCCCGCGCCGTGACCCGAGCGTGCCACAAATTGCGTGTTGACACAACTAATGTCAAAATAGAGAAATACATCACAGCGTTGCGGCACATACTGACAGGAGATTAGAAGGAACAGATACATTCGGCGAAAGAGTCACGCGATCGAAATTAACATGTAAGTTGGATTGTAAAATATTTCGTACCTTACCGCGTTCGTAACTCAAACTAATTCATTTGATAACGTAAAACGTTAATTATGGGCAATTATTAAAAAAAAACGTGTTTCCGTATTTTCCGTCGCTTTGGACCACCGTAACATCAATTCCCAGAAAATATTATTTGAAATTCCTTAAGCATCGAGTTTCCAATAAATATTATAGCAGTTTTGTATTATTGTGTTTTATGTGTATACTTTAGATTTTCCAGCGCTTCGGTTTTGTTACTATCATGTTGCGTAAATTTATGGTAAGTAAATAAATAAGTCAATTTTCTTTTAAATTCGTAATACCTAACCACACCACCTGTTTGTTTCAAAACATCTGATTACCAGAACATCAATAACGTAAGTTTACGAAATTAGACATACGAAAGCTTTTTTGTCCAAGTTGAAACGAAGACGATGGCTCACTTCGTTCGCTCTTTCAAAAAATGTAAATTGTAACACAAAACTTATTTCATTTTACTTATCTGTTTTAGGCAACCGATCCTTGGTAAAAGTCATCAGCTCTGTTTCAAAATAGTTTATACAACTGTTACATAGTGAGGGTCGTTAAAAGAGGAGTGTGGTTTTTAAAACGAGGTAAAGCAGAGTTCCATAATAAGATCACACTCGTGTGTTAAGGCCTACTTATATAGCGTTGCATACTTTATTTTATCTACACATATAATATTATAAGTACTCTAAGACGGGTTCAGAAGCCACAAGCTAATCAAACTTGTCCCGAATATGACTGTATTTTTTAATCATAGACAAACATACCTAGCCGACGTTTCAAATCGACTATTTTATTTTTATTGAAGCCTGTTTTCAATTTTACTGGTTTTTAAAGAAAAAAACTGACTGTCGTAATGCTGGTCATTTCCTACGGTTTCTGAACGCATTATATAGGACTTATGATAGGTGCGTAGATAAACATTGTTACGAAATGTCAATTAGGCATGCATTATTTTGGCACAGGCCTGAACCCGCGACCCGTGCGTGCCCGTAACCGCGCCTTCGTGTTATTGTTGACACAACTTATTAGTTACAGTTACGGTGGTTACCTGCATTTGTATAACTTTCCAATATTTAACTGGTGCAAAGGTTATCGATATGTTATATAAACCTTTTGTTGGATGGAAGCCATTTTGAGTCGCGTGTAGTGGTTTATGATAGTGCTTATGATAGCTTGGCGTTTTGATAGCTCTATTATAGGCAAGTTGTGAGGTTTGATTATTATATTACGTAGAGGTGACAGCAGCAAATATATTTTGATAGCTCCATTATAGACTAGTTATGATTCTTGGTTAGTATAGTACCTATTTTGACAGCAACAGGTGACAGCAAATATTGTGTTCCAGAGGATTGATTTAGATTATTTATTCATCCAATAGAAATTACATTACTTGTAACATAAATTGGCGTCAAGTTAGGAGAATTTATATTGATATCGGCAAGAGTTTAAACAAATAAAATAAAATAAATGAATACACAGAAAAAAAATGCTAATCCGGGAGTCGAACCTGAATCCTCGACATTCCGTGTCGCGTGCCATACCTTACACCAAGATTAGCATATTCAAGCTAGATTATTAAAAAAATTTTAAAGAATACAAAAAGACTCCAATTGAAATCATGAAATAAAATTAAATAAAGCAATTGCAATTAAATTGTTTTCTACCAAGGATCGTCATTTGTTATAGGAATAACAAACAAACCAACTCTGAACTCTATGAAACAAAAAAACTCTGAACCTTCTGATTTAAAATCAACGAACCAGCCCACCAGTTCTTCTTATACAATATACAGTGTACCTACTTACAAGTACTTTATCAGCATCAGCATGCTGACTTGATGTGAGCGTATTTCCTCAATCTTCAGCAAATTGATCGTTTTTAATGCTCTCGTACTGGTGTGTACTGCGGCAGTGCCATCTTCGATGCACTAATTGTTACATCGTTACTTGCAAGATGCAGCTTCGTTACAAATTCCGCGGTTACCATCTCGGTAATAAGGCACGTTTCCACTGCCTGATATGTTTTTCGTCATCTCAATTGGAGCATTTTTTTGCAATTTTATCTTTTTTTTACGGCTTTCCCGTGAATATCAATAATACTTTTTTTTAAATACGAAACATGAAAACATAGAAAAAACCAGAACATCCCCGGGGTTGGCATTTAAAAAATAAAGTACAATTGACGTGTTTTTGCTGTACTAAAATAAAGAACAGTTAATTTCAGTGCCATCTAATTACAAAATTTACCTACTTATAGTGCCCCGCCGCTAATGAAATCAATCCACATTGCACAGCTATGAAACTTCTGATTATTGACAATGTTAACCATAGGAGAGAAATTATAGACTTTACTGTTTGCCACACGCAACATTATACTTAGTTAAAATTGTCAAGAATCAGAAAGACATAATGTAAACGGGATATTGTCTGCGATTACCATATAGGTTTGATGAGCTTCCGATATTTCGAGGCAGTTACATGCATCATGATCACGGGTTTTCATTATGTCTACTGGTTAGATACCCTGACTATGAAGCTTGAGGTCCCGGGTTCGATCCCCGGTCGGGGCAGATGTTTGTATGATGAATACGAATGTTTGTTCTCGGGTCTTGGATGTTTAATATGTATGTATTTATCTATTTAAGTATGTTTATCCGTTATCTAGTACCCATAGTACAGACTTTGCCTAGTTTGGGACTAGGTCAATTGGTGTCAATTGTCCCACGATATTTATATTTATTATGCTCGGACAGGCATAAAATGCCGTCCCGTATCTACGAATGGAAACACACCGAGCCAACGAGATAAAAGTGGAACGTCTAACTAATGACTGCGCACGGAATGATCCATCGAACGCAATGATCGAGAGTTGCATCACCGTCATGCGCGAGAGTGTTTTATTTTACATCGCTTTTAATGTATAGGGTAATTGCTCTCTATTAAAATTATTTACTTGTTTGCCATTAGGGAGAGTTAATAATGCTAAATGCCATTTTTAACCTACAACGAAAAAGAGGGGTGTTATAAGTTTGACCTGTGTATCTGTGTGTCTGTCTGTGGCTTCATAGCTGCAGTTTTTTATTATAAGAAAGCTAGTTTAATCGAGATTGTTCTTAGCCAAGTTTAATTAAAATCGGTTTACCGGTTTTTGAAATATTGAATTGAACTGAACAATTGAAATTGACAATGTCGGGGGTATTGAAATTTCTAAGTTGGTTAGGTTAAGTAAATTTAATGTAAGACTTTTTATAGCTACCTATTCGTCTGGACCTTTTAGTGATGCTGCCAAATTTTTATACAAGTGCCTTTAAAAAAAACCGTTTTTGTGTCTAAAATTTGTGTTGTTTTTGTTTCACACATAATTGCGTCCATCCTTCTTCGATTTTTTTCCTTATCGTTTTAGCTCGAAGCTGTGAGCGAGAATTAATTAAAAAGTAACTCTGCAGCTCTACATTAAGTTATCTGGGAATAAATACGTTATAGTTAAAGTGAAAAACTTTACCAAGGGTGTTCAATTAAACTTGCTAAGATAACGCTGAAATATTCCGACGTACCTAATGTCATAACACCATGTACTGTGTACCTACTTACGAGTAAGTACATAATTATGATAGTAATGGAAGTGATAGTTATCGGTACCGGAAGATGCAAGAAAAAAATCTCACACGTAATAAATATGTAACATTTATGGTTTATGGATATAATAACATAATAACACGAGGTATTATTGTAGTTAAGGTTTACGTTCTGTGTTTTTTTAAGTTCGATGGTTTTTACGTCGAAGTATGTAAATAAACACAATAACGTGGTAAAGTGCCGGTTTAATAGAACATCAATATTTATAAGAAAAATATTCCGATTATCTGAAAACCTCCTCCGTTTCTAACCGGCTTCAAAAAAGGAGGTTATTAATTCGGCATGTATGTAGGTATGTAGTATTATCGGAACTGCAAGATATTCACATATATGATACCTAATAAAGATCTATCACCTGGTAAAGATCGCGATAGCTGGTGGATGTACAAAGCACAAGACCGGTCTGAGTGGAGAGCCGCGGTCCAGGCCGCCGTCCAGCAGTGGACGTCTTCCGGCTGACATGGTGATGATGATGATGATGATAATGATGATGATGATGATGATTATACCTAATCTATTAGGGTTTTCAAACCAATATGCAAAATTGTATCGATGTATATATTTGAAGTCGGCAACCTCGGAGGGATTGCAGATGCGTTGCCACTTGCCAACTTAGAGAGCTAAGGTGAAATGCCTCTTGTGCCAGTAATTACACCGGCTGTCTTACTCTCCACGCCGGAACACAACAGTGCAAGCACTGCTGCTTAGCGGCAGGATTACCGAGTACGATGGTGGTAACTATCCGGGTGGACCTCGCACAAGGTCCTACCACCCGCAAAAGTGTCTTAAGTGTGGTAAGAAGAAGAGATCGCGGCGATTTGTGTAAAGGTCGTTCGACGCCGCGCCGGTCGTGGCGCAACTCACGCGCAGGAACGCATTTGAAAAGAAAATGACTAGTAGTCGGCACTTGGTGACTTCAAAGATGGAGACAATGACTCTATTTTGATTCTAAAGATGATGAAAATGACTCTACTAGCCTAAGAAGCCTAAGTGAAGTGCCTAACTGCCTACACTTGGTTACTCTAAAGATGGAGATAAGACTCTAATTTGACTGTAAATATGTAGAAAACGACTCTAGTAGTCAGCACTTTAGTGACTCCAAAGATGGCGAAAATAACTAAGTAGCCTAAGTGCCTACACTTGGTGTCTCCAAAGATGGAGAAAATTACTCTAGTTGTCGACACTTGTCTTGGTGACTCCAAAGATGAAAAAAAATACTCTAGTATTCGGCGATTGCTGACTCCAAAGTTGGAGCAAATGACTTCAGTAGACAGTACAAATTGGCGCTTACGTCATGCGTTTTAAGCGCATTTTAACTAATCCTCTTATTCTACTGTCCTTGTGTCGCAAAGCTCATGTCTCACCAAAGACTCAGCAATCCGAACGCAGTTATGACATCCGCATATTTCCATATAACATTTCGCTTACCTTACCCAATACGAATTGGACTTAATAATGTTTGAAATTGATTTCCCCATTGTTAGGAGTTAATTCGATTCATTTGATTTATTGTTAGATTTGTTAGATCAATTTATATAATAAGGTTATAATGTGGTATTTTGTTAAATGCATATTGCGAGTTTTGTTGCTAAATATTGAATAATGATTGTTAAGGTCATTGCCCCTTTCGTGTTGCATTTATCAATTAACATTGATCCTTGATAAAATTCGATGGTACGTTAAAAGTTGGAGCTGTTAATTGAGCTATTTCCCTTTCGTGAAGTTTGAATTTTCTAGTAATGGGCAAGACTTAGGTAGTCCTTTAAAAAAAATAAGAGTCTGTCATATTTTTTTATTTTAATTTTTATGTTCGTCCCTTAAGGGATAGGCGAAGGAAACTGAGTCCAAGCAGCTAATGGAATGGCTTGAACCTCTCTTATGTGTTTTATTTATAATTTTAGTTTTCTTTTGTATAATTGTCTTTTGTCTACAAATTGTCCTTATTGTTTATTTGTTAAATTACCTCTTCCCTTTGCACCGTCATGTGTTTCACTGTTTTTTTTTGTCTTTGTGTTAAGGTTTAGCTTTTAATCGGAGTTCCTCTGAAAACCAGCGCCGTGGCCCCAGCCGCGGCACAATGCTGAGAGGGATCCTGCTCAACGTCTTTGTTCACTTCTTTTAATTGTTTTTTATTATACTTGTCAATTGTGTACGTTGAATAAATATTATTCTATTTCTATTTCTATTTCTTGCCCATCACTAGTAAATTCATCATTCAGACAATTTCAATATGGTGGTTTGTTTACATAGCAAGTTATATAAAATGACACTCTAGAGGCTCTAGAGGCACTGAAATCCAAACAATGTTGACATTTACACATTTATTACGCTCTCTTCCACAAACAGCTGTTTGTCGTCATTCAAAAATGAGGAAACGCGAGTTGTTTTGCTCAGCACGTTTGTGCGTCTGAACATTCACCGCCAGTTGCATTCTCTCAAGGTTTTACTGCCTTTGATGGTTATTGGAAGCTCCGAAGCTTGTGGTGATAATGCGAAATAATTTTTTGTTAAAAAAGCCTTTTTATACTAGCTTTTTTTTATGACTTTACTTAAATAATAAATAAATATCAGGGACAATTGACACCATTGACCTAGTCCCAAACTAGGCAAAGCCTGTACTGTGGGTACTAGACAACTGATAAATATATTTATATACATATTAAACATCCAGGACCCGAGAACTAACATTCGTATTCATCATACAAACATCTGCCCCGACCGGGGATCGAGCCCTGGACCTCAAGCTTCATAGTCAGGGTCTCTAACCACTAGGCTATCCGGCCGTCAAATTACTTATTGTTGCATTGTAACTTAAGCACAACAAAAGCACACGAAGGTTTCCATACCTTCCTACACACTGATTTAACACTACATACTTACCTAATTATTAAAACGTTTCTTGTCCAATTAATTTCGAGTTTATTTTTATTTTTAAATTTTTTTATTTTTAATTCTGTAAAACTTTCAACAATTAAGATCAATGGAGATACCTTAAAAAGATAAGTCCGCTTTCGTAATCAAATTTTATTGTTTCTACTTTGGCTTTTGACTTTTTTTTTATTAAAGTGTTTACGTATGTACTTTCATTGTTTGACAAAAGTAATTACTTACTTAATATTTTTTCTGGTTTATTTTGTGTCATTGACAAGTTTAGACGCGTAAAAATGCACCCGTTTATGTCAACTCTACACAGAATTTAAAAAGTTTTCGTGTCATTTTTGTTTTACATACCATGTCAAGGAACGTAGTTGACATTGCTCGTGATTTAACACGGAGTAACTTCCAGGCTTATCAAGAATAGCTCTTTTTTTTCAAGTATTTCTTTCTTTTCTATAAAATTTTCTTAACAAAAAACTTAATTTTTTTATTTTCGCACAATCCGTTATCACGCAAAAATTGATGACTTTCTTACCAAGACTAAGTAGAGCGGATCACTCGCGTATTTGTAGTCGAGGTATGCCTGACATGTTTCGATCCTCTATAACTACCATGAGTACCTACCTAACACTTGCAATTCGATTTTTTCCGTAGACCATTTCTATTCCTTTTAAAAAATCTTCGTAAACATTGTTCTTTCACTTAAATACATATATCATACATATATCACTAACAATAAACCTTGCGTTCAACAACAGTAACTTTTCTCTAGTTAACGAGCATGACACACACACATACACACATCACGTTAACACGTGTAGTTTCTGTGTTTTATTTCACTTTCGGTTTCGCTACGAGGTGTTAATGTCGATCGTGAACGAATAAGTGTGGTGGAAAATGACAATTAAAGAATCAAAACTTCTAAGATATATGGGTCAATCAAATTTTCTTTGCCACTCGTTACCATGGAGATGACCCGTCGGTAACACATGAAAAACATGATTTTCTATGACCGTGAGGTCATAAAGAGAGTGATCCCTCGAAAGTCAGAATTTGCATGCTTAGGAGATGAAATTATAACTGAGGGTCGAGCACGACTTTACGAATGCTGCGTCACGTAAAATCGAATAGTAAACGTTGTCGATTTCGTATGACTTTTGGAACAGCGCGTATTTGGAACTAAAATTTTGTAGGTATAAGGTTTCTCGATCTCGATACGATAACCGTAACGTTACGCAGCATTCGTAAAGTCGTGCTCGACCCTCTGGCGTATAAACTGTCGAAACTGCTAACGTTTGACGACGTTGTAGACGAGTTATCCAGGGGACATTTCCATGGCAGCGAGTGGCAAAGTAAAGTTGCTTAACCCATTTACACATTATAAGGATAGTTATGAAGTTGGAGTTAAGCCGACTTTAGACCTGCAAGTTCAAATACGATACATTGCGGTGTTCGATCGCCCACTCCAGACTCGTTCGCTTTATGGCCACGCATTGTATTGCAACTTGCATGATTTTTCTTGGTCTAAACTCAGCTTTAGGTAATGAGCCATCAATATTTTAGCAAGTGACAAGTTAGTGGTGGACATCCATTTGAAGTTTATTTACCGAAATTGCTCAATCAATTGGTCAAACATAGTCTGACACATACGTAGGTACAGTCAGCGTCATATATATGGTGACATCCAAAGTGATCAAATAGTTCGGCACACCATACGATTTCTATGGTGTACCAAAGTATTTGAGCACTTTGGATGTCACCATATATATGACGCTGACTGTACCTAATAAACGATTTGATTGAAACTTGAGCTATTTTTAAACATTTTTGACAGTGACAGACGGACGAATAGACCGTTTGTCAAATGGTTCCGTAAAATATCCGTAACACATAATGAAAACGGGATATTGACCGCGATTACCTTATAGGTTTGATGAGCTCCCGATATTTCGACGCAGTTGCATGCATCATGATAACGGGCAAACTGACGAAACGCGGGTAGATACTAATGTAATATTATGTCTAATGTCTAATTAATATATCTAATTATGTCTAATTAACCGCGAATCATTTAAAACTGTTAAATATCCGTAAATAATTTGGGTTCAGAAAAAACTGTAAAAAACTTTAGAAAATTAAAATCTCTCGACAATCGACCGAAAGAGAGGGCGGACCTATAAATATAATATTTTTTAACAAAACGTGTTACCGTAAAAATAATGATAACGGCCATTAAAATATTAAACGGCGATAACCAAAATTCTTGAAATATATAAGCGGATAATATTATAATTATGTAAAACAATTAACCCGTTTTTAAAGTGAGCTTTATGTCCAATTGTTTTCACAATCCGGGCTTCATTAGCGCGATTTCATCATAATTGGACTATGAATTTCAAAATTTCAAGCGGAATGTTAGTGTCATTTTATATGAGGTAAGGCGGTACGGTTGGCGACAAAAGTAGAGGCACAGGAAGTTTAAAAAATATCTTTAAGATTTTTTTTCACCACGCTATCGAAATTGCTTAAGCTGTGTTTTTTTGGTGACTGTTTTCCGTTAGGACATACAGTTGAACATACATTGCCTATATTTTAAATTGAAGACGATAATAATATTGTAGAATCGAGGAAATTAATTCCTGACCCACCATAGAACATTTACATAGTAAACTTCATAACGATCACTATGACGTTTACTGTGAAAAGGTTCCATGCTGGGTCAGGTATTAATTTCATTAATCGTACCTATAGCTGATTTGAAAAAAAAAATTAAACGTCAAAGTTATGACCTTGACATAAAACAGATTGCCTGAACACTGTTTTCATACAATATCTACTAACTCTACAACATCAAAATAATAAATAAACTGGGAATCGATTTTTCCTATCTATTAATGTGTAAATACTGTGATTCGATTGCAGTTTTCACATAGGTACTTACTGATTTCTATTTCGCACATGCTAAGTAGGTATCTAGATTTTTATGTTTTCTGCAAATCGCAAATCATTATTAATACAATATTTGTTTACATAAGTACAAATTAATGAAGTAAAGTGAAAACTAAATGAAACTTACCCAAGTAAAATCTGCTTCAAACACAAACTTGATGCACAAAACTGTAAGCGTTTGTCACTCCACACGAGACACTTCTGTTGGTCAGTGTACTTTCAAACTGTCGAGAAAAATTCGAAAAAAAATCAAAACCTTCTGAATGTATTTCTACAAGTTAGACTCCTGTTAATCCTTCGCACTAAGAGAAGTCAATTTACTTGTAATTGACGTCTGTGAGTGCTGTAGATAGACGATTTTGAAGACGCTCAAAATACACGCAAGAATCCCTAAAACCCTAACCTAACGTCTATTAATGTTGCCAACAAAAAAAATGCAAATCAAATGATGTCTGCTTTACAAGTCTCGTGCCATTTGTTACTGACTGTGTGTGTCACGCTTTTCCGCAAGATAGACAGTTTTCCCTCTTTCGGGGCACTTACCTCAAATCTAACTTGCTCTGTAGCCTTGTTCACACATTTTATAGGTTTATTTTAGTGCGATATAAGCCCAAATATGATACTAAAAGTACGCTGATATACTCGACTAAAGGTTATTAGGGTTAGGTTGGGGCAAAGAAGACCTATAGAATTAGTTCGTCAAATATCAGTTCCTACATTGTATAATACGTCTAAGCCTAATCCAGCAAGAAGTTACTGAGTTACGCGGCTAAAGGCACACTCGCAAAAACACAATCGTTCCCACGCCAAAGACAACATTACGCAAATATTGCACGTAATTAGAGTCTTTTTTAGGGTTCCGTACCTCAAAAGGAAAAAACGGAACCCTTATGGGATCACTTTGTTGTCCGTCTGTCTGTCTGTCCAGACCCTTTTTCTCTGGCACGCGTGGAGTGGAGGTAGCATGCTGAAATTAATATCGAATACTCAAACCTGCGGTCCCTTGAGCTGTAAAAAATCATCCTTCTAAGTCAACACAATCAAAAGATACAGTCATTAAAAAGGCTATTTCCATACAAATTGCCCAAATCCGAAAACCTAAAGGGTACTTCCAGTTGTCCTAGAAACTTGAAAATTGGTATGAAGGTAGCTCTTATAGCACAACCACTCAGAAATTTGACAAAATCTTAAATTGAGAGATTGACCCCACACTGCGTACATTTTGCTAAGGAGTAGTGCTCTGCTAACACTGGACTTAAAGCGGAATCTTTCTACGGAACCCTCGTGCGCGAGTCCGACTCGCACCTGGCCGGTTTTTGAAACGGACATTGTTTTAGAATTTGACAAAGCGTAAAGTAGGGTTGAGAAAAAATATGGCCACCTATTGTGACTGCCTTGGGTCAGCGCTTATCTTGGCATCTCCCAAAATACAACAAAGATTACTTTATTAGTCTGGTCACAGGGAATACGGTTTTTAATAAAAATGTCGACCTGTGGATTTCAATTGTTTATACCTATACAACAGTACCGTGACTGACTGACTGACAGACAACGCACAGCCTAAACCACTGGACCTAGAGACTTGAAATTTGGGAAACATATACCTTGAGTATCCTAGAGGTGCACTAAGAAGGTACCGAAATTCTCACGCGATAGGGAACTAGCCCATTTTGAAATATTTCACGGGGGCAAAGCCGCGGGGCATAAGCTAGTTCTAGTATATTTTTATTCCACCATCAGCTAATTTCGGGAAAAACAGACTAATTCCGTATCCCGTGGGAATTTTTAAAAATCCCTTTTGCCCTGAAGTGCCCTTACATGATATTTGAGGTATGTGTTTGCTTCTTGTCTCAATCGTCAGTGGTTTAGGCTGTGCGTTGTATGTCAGTCAGTCCGCAACGGAACCATTTTATATGTAGGTTGTAGGTTGAAAGAATACATGAATCAGTTAATAAGGCAGATAATTTGAGAATAGTTAATGGTTAAAAAATAATACTTTAAAGGAATCTCCTCAATTTCTAAAGAGCGGTTAAACATTAAATAACAGGTAATACAATAATTTTAATGGGTCCAAAATTAGTACGAATTCGAGCGGAGAAGGTGTTCAAATTAAATTCAAGTAGATATATCAGACATTTTCAAATATTAACGTATTGACTACAAAATTTTCATGCCAATTTGCGTGCTACAAACAACAAGTTCCCGAAGTTTTTATACGAATAATTAACACACAATTTGTGACACTACTCTAGCTTTCTGGATGTCTGTATGTCTGTAACCATCTGAAAAATATTTACCGTGTTGTAATTGCAGCTAGTGCATAGTATTCTAAAATTAGATTTTATGTTAAAACCTTCTGTAGCTAAAGTTGCAACATTAAGCTTACGCGTAACGCTGCACTTTGATGCATTTATGTTTGATATTTAAGTATAGTTTGAGCTTAAAACTTAAACCAAACTTAATTTAGAGACGTGAAAAATTAAAACCTAGAAAACAGTCGGATATAAATTTGTTTTGTTCCAACTTTATAATTAAACCAACAATAAAACTCTACTTTTACTTATATTCCTCTAAGTTAATCAAACACTGCACAGATAAAGAGTTAGACACACATAAATATTTGTTAAGTTAAAAGAGTAAAAAAATACAAATACGTATTTTTAAAACTGTTTACGAGCTTGCGAGTAACCTAACTAAATCCAACTTCAAAATACTTCAAACGTTTTCTGATTTTAATTTTCAACACATCAACTTAAAAAAATTGTTTTAAAACAGTTTGAAAGACCAACCAAGTATAATATAACACGGTCGCGAAGATGCGCTCGCGAGGCGTCGCGCTCACAGACTGCGCGGATCTGCGCGCGCGCCGGGACGAGTGCGCCGGGGATGCGCCGGCGACGGTGATCTTAAAGTGCGCGGCGGCTGACACGCGCGGTTGACGCGATTGAATAATTGATTGATTGAAGCGTGTTGGTTGCATGAAAATAAATACTCAACGCAGACGAGGCTAATTTGCATGACTGTACTGCACTACTTCGCGGAGGAGCAAATTAATTTAATCCATTACGTGTAACATGGACCTCCGCCTTACACCTGAATCAATACAGTATTGGTTGAGGTATACAGTATTTTGATGCGGCTGCGCATGAATAACCTTAGCACTATAATGATTTATGGACTAGGTAATCAGCAGCGACATAGTTCCTAATTTTATTCTCCTGCATCTCGTGCCACCCTTACTTTTTTAATTTTTAGAACCCAAGTTCCTCTAGTGTAATTTTTAACACTTTTAACATGAAACTACCGTGAGATTTAGACATAGTGAAGTAGACCGATCACTCAAGTATGTCAGTCGAGTATAGCCCGACATGTTTCGGACTAATCCGTAGTCCTTCCTCTGAGAGACGTATTTTTTGGTTGTCGATTACACAAGGCGCTCTGATTCGCAGGGATCAAGCCAAGTTGTATTAGAATTTCATAATATAAACAAACAGTATATTAATTATCATTAAGCGCTTAGTTGATGCAACTTGTGACCAAAGGGCTGGCAGTTTTCTCTCTCAAAGAATCAGCATCGCCATTCAGCGAGGCAACGCTGCCAGCCTTTTGGGCACTATGCCACGGGGGCCTTATTTAGATTTAATTTAGTTTTAAGTTGTAGTTTATTTAGTTTAAGCTTAGATTTAATGTCATTGTAAATTGCTTTTATTATGTAAATAAAGTATTATTGTATTATCAGCATTTTGATTTACAACCATTTTTAGCGCTTTTAGACATGAAATTTTTAGCTATCTAAAAATATCATCGGTTTCAATTTTTGCTGCGTCGTTTTGCCCGCTCAGTGTAAATGAGGTCGAGCTTCCTTCTAGTTATGTACTAAGTCGAAGGTAGAAAGTTATCGGGTGTCATGTCAAGGTCTGAATTAGGGTTCCCTAATACCTAAAACCACTTGCAGGGATTCTGTCTAACGCTTTTAAATCAATTCATGTAGTTTGTTAATAATTACAAGCTTTCGGGAAATCGACCTAACTGTGTTTATTATTTAGCAGAACTCTTAGTTGTTTGTGGGCGGGGCACATTGCTCGCAGGACTGATGGCCGATGGGGTCATAAGGTTCTCGAATAGCGTCCGCGGACCGGGAGACGAGCTGTCGGTAGGCCTCCAACAAGATGGAGCGGCGATCTGGTTAAGATCGCGGGACCGCGGTGGATGCGGGAAGCACAACGCCGGTCTGAGTGGAGAGCCCTGGGGGAGGCCGCCGGCCAGCAGTGGACGTCTTTCGGCTGACATGAGAATGATGATGATGTATTTTGTCTGAGCATGTTAGTGCTTAAGTACCCAGTCTCCCTTTGTAACATTCAGCATGTCTCGCATCTCTGGCTCAAGTAAAAGGGGTGCGCTCGCGTTCAGGTTTTTAGAGAACGCGCGAGAAGTTGCTCTACTTTAATAAAAGATTTAAGATTACTTTAAATGACTTCTAATGTTTTGCATTTTTTCTTGACAGCTAAAAGATTTCAAATAATTGTTCAAAATGATGATTGTCAGCCATAATGCAGCAGCAATGTACGTACCTCGTAATTTGGTAGGAGGAGTGAGATATACATATAGCAATTATGTATTTCTCAGTTTAACTATCTAAACTAATTGACTAAAATACTAGGAGTATGACTAACTAGCCGTTAATTTACCTAGATTTCTATCGTCGGCAGCAGAAGTACACATTATAATTACTTACAGCAGCTAACAGTCTTATCACTTTCGTAGGAATTTAATAAAAAAATCGCCTACTTAGTTGACTTGAGACTATAGCGGTAAAGTGTTATAGAATGCATACTTTATTGCTCTTCCACAATGTAAGTACAAGTTCCTTAATAAGTATAATGTGTTGGGCACAGCAATATTTTGATGAGAGTGCAATTTTTACATAATTATTGCACATGTCAATTATATCTAAAATAACTTTATATAATAGAACTTTGGTGGTTCGTCATTGGTTAAATTTAATGTAGGTATAATTTATTGATTTACGTGTCTTTTCATTATACTATTTACTGCCTTTAAACTACTTTGCACAAAACAACTTTGTAACATAATGACTACGTTTTTTTGCGAATGACGTGTAGTCAACTTCACTGATTATGCCTTATTGTTATTTGCTGAGTTAGGTAGACCATGAAATTAAAATTAAACACATTGAACCAAGCATATAATGAAAATAATAGCTTGTTAATTACCAATGCAAATAACATAACTTACACATAATTAGTTAAATTATCAAAGCCTACAAGTTAACCAAATTCGTTACTATAACGAAGTACCATTCAAAAATCTTGACACTTTTAGTTTGATATCTTTATGGTTCATTGTGCGACGGCCTCGGACAGACGGACAGACAAAAAAGAGTTCCCAGACATGCTGGCCTAGGTGTTTTGTTTGGTAGACTAATCGAAATTCAACCCTGTATTATTTTCTATCAAAATCGGTTGAGTTCTTTAGGGGTCCGAACCAAAATGTTTTAATGTGTAAAAAGGAACGTCATAGCTGGGATTTCAAGACTTGAAATTTGGGATAGTTTTAGATAATGCTTGCCCAAGTATTTTGTATAGACTTAGAAAATTATTAAATGTATACTTACCCATTTATTTTTATTGCATTAAGGATCTGAAAGAGGGTCTTAAAATTTGAAAGTCGGGTTTATTAGGTGAAACGATACGATACGATATTTACGGTCTCATACGATAGATATTAGTATCTATCGTATGAGACTGGAATGAAATGGCTTTGATTGCACTCTAAAATACTTTCTTTATCTCGAATTATATAATGACTAGCTGTTGCCCGCGACTTCGTTCGCGTAGATTTCGGTTATCGCTATCCCGCGGGAACTATACCATTTTCCCGAATAAGAAGTAGCCTATGCTACACCTCAATATTCAAACTATCTAAAATGAAAATAATCGATTTATTGATTATTTTTGTTTTATTTTTATGAAACATTCATAGAATGAAATTCAACATACAATGACAATGCAAAGAAAAATTCGTTAAGCAGCTGGACTTGAACCAGCAACCTCGGTAATCCGTACCACGCTCCACCAATTAAGCTATACTTAACGTTGGTGTACCTAACGAATTTTTCAATGCCTTGTGTCATATTTTATTTGGAAGATCTCTCCTCAGCGCCATCTATGAGTAGCTTAATCAAGCAGCTCACCCACTACGGAACTTCTACAGTTACGCATTAGTGGCAAGAGATGGAGCTATTTTCTGAATCAATGAAAATAATCGATTTATTGATTATTTTTGTTTTATTTTTATGAAACATTCATAGAATGAAATTCAACATACAATGACAATGCAAAGAAAAATTCGTTAAGCAGCTGGACTTGAACCAGCAACCTCGGTAATCCGTACCACGCTCCACCAATTAAGCTATACTTAACGTTGGTGTACCTAACGAATTTTTCAATGCCTTGTGTCATATTTTATTTGGAAGATCTCTCCTCAGCGCCATCTATGAGTAGCTTAATCAAGCAGCTCACCCACTACGGAACTTCTACAGTTACGCATTAGTGGCAAGAGATGGAGCTATTTTCTGAATCAATGAAAATAATCGATTTATTGATTATTTTTGTTTTATTTTTATGAAACATTCATAGAATGAAATTCAACATACAATGACAATGCAAAGAAAAATTCGTTAAGCAGCTGGACTTGAACCAGCAACCTCGGTAATCCGTACCACGCTCCACCAATTAAGCTATACTTAACGTTGGTGTACCTAACGAATTTTTCAATGCCTTGTGTCATATTTTATTTGGAAGATCTCTCCTCAGCGCCATCTATGAGTAGCTTAATCAAGCAGCTCACCCACTACGGAACTTCTACAGTTACGCATTAGTGGCAAGAGATGGAGCTATTTTCTGAATCAATGAAAATAATCGATTTATTGATTATTTTTGTTTTATTTTTATGAAACATTCATAGAATGAAATTCAACATACAATGACAATGCAAAGAAAAATTCGTTAAGCAGCTGGACTTGAACCAGCAACCTCGGTAATCCGTACCACGCTCCACCAATTAAGCTATACTTAACGTTGGTGTACCTAACGAATTTTTCAATGCCTTGTGTCATATTTTATTTGGAAGATCTCTCCTCAGCGCCATCTATGAGTAGCTTAATCAAGCAGCTCACCCACTACGTCATTGTATGTTGAATTTCATTCTATTAATGTTTCATAAAAATAAAAACAAAAATAATCAATAAATCGATTATTTTCATTGATTCAGAAAATA